>CM060702.1:95155156-95360325 GCA_030686995.1 Artemisia argyi | reverse complement strand
CAAATCCACTTCGCAAAATCCTTAATTGTTTCTGCATCTGCGGGATTACAACCAACACGAAGCCTAATGTTTTCTGTAAGTTTTAGTACAGTGCAATGATCCCATAAGAAAGACTTGTTTAGAGACGCGTGCACAACGTCTTGCCTACTTCCACAAGCAATTACAGGTAGAATTTGCCGAAAGTCTCCACCGAAAACGACTACTTTCCCCCAAATGGCTTATCATCACAATCTATTATATCCTTTAAAGTCCTGTCAAATGCTTCAAAACAATGCCTATGAACCATTGGTGCTTCGTCCCATATTATTAACTTTGTCTGACAGAGCAAATCACCGAGAGGGCTATTTGCATTAATTGTGCACATGGAATCCACGACAACATTTATAGGAATCTTGAACCGAGAATGTGCGGTTCTACCACCATCAAGCAAAAGAGCAGCAATACCACTCGATGCAACATTTAAAACAATTTCTCCTTTGGACCTTAAAGAACATGTCAAAGTCTTGTACCAAAAGGTCTTACCTGTTCCTCCATAACCATAGACAAAAAATATCCCACCTTTGTTGTTGTCGCATGCATCGATGATTGTTTCATATATTCCCTTTTGCTCAGCTTTTAAACTTCCATATAACGCTTCATGCTGATTTACCAAAGTTGGAATGTCATAATCGAGATCATCATAAATTAACCTATTGTAGTATTCCAGGGTGAACTCAGAATTAGGGTAAGGCATATTAACAATATCCTTGAGACTTCTATTATTGCTGAGTAAAGAATCCTCAATATATGATAGACATATATTGTATCTTTGATCATCAGATAGTTCCAATTCTGGAAAAAAATAAACAATATATATGAGATAAGCAATGTTATGATTTTAGAAACTATCGACAAATTATTACATGTAGCACATTAAAATAATATTTCATACCTGGATGATTTTGTTTGCGCCTTTCTTTTTCTAAAACGTCTTCTGCCAAAAGTCTCCATGAATTTTCATAAACAACTTCAGGTCTTGACATAGTATATGTTAAAAGTAATTTCACAAAATAAGACCGCAAATAATCTCCCATACCCCACTGACTTGCTTCGATTATACCATCTATGTATTCCTTATCGTCATCTAACAATCCACGTGCAAAGCAAGCTTCCTTATAAGTATGATATTCAACGTCTTCATAACTCTTAAAAGATTCCCAACCGGTTGCACCTCTAACATGGTTTAACAACATGCGCAGATAAAAAAGCTCTCCCCAATTAGGAGGGACGTGATGAATTCTTCCTATGCTCTTGCCTTTTTTCCGTTCTGTCCAAACCAAATCTTTCTTGTTCCAAACATAATGTTTTGGGAACTCAACGTACAAAAGCTTTCTTGCTTTCTCATCAACTTTATTTGTTTCCATCCACTGTAAGCACTTTGTTGTATTAGCTGAATCCTTTTCAAGTTGAAAGTTGATACTTTCGGTAGGATCAAAGCACACAGAATGTTCATTGGGTAGATGAAATGGTAAACGCTCGACAAGAGGGTACCTATGATGAATATCAAACTTAAAAATTTGCCACGCGGCCTCACATGCCGATAAGTACCTACAATCATAGAAATCATTAATCTCGTCCTTTTCTTCATCTTCAACTACTGCCGTTACTCTATCTGGACCCTTGTTAATGTATTTGAAAAGTTATTTGATAGATGCAAATTGATTGCACCATTCGACATTGATATGGGCTTGGTATCTTTTCAATAAAGTTGCGCTGTATGGCACAACAAAGGTGTTATCAAGGTCTGCACCTTGTTTCTGAACAGTACTGCCGTTGTTACTCCTTTTGTAAATGGCATAACCACTTTCATCAATGAAAGTTGATTCATTAAACTGCTTTGGAAACTTCTTAGAACACTTATTCTCTACCATGCAAGGGCAACTCCTATGTTCAGGACCACAAGGACCGTGCATCATAAACTCTTTTACCAATTGGTATAGCTCCGGGTCTGAATCTTTATCGGGAATCTCAGCAGATATACACCTGTCTATATCGGCTGGGAAACGCAATTTAGATTCTGTCTCCAACCATACGCATAGGTAACAATGAGGCAATCCACGCTTCTGGAATTCTATCGTGTACACCTCTGCAAAAATAACGACAAATGAATATATATGAAATTATGTTTGTTAAAAAAAGGTTAATAAATTATACAATAAATAGTAAAGTATGCAAATATAGGAAAAAGTGATTATGAATAAATGTATTGGAAGGATACCTGCTTTAACTTTGCCAAAAATACGTCGCTCTTTAATATCTTTGATCAATTGATCAAGCTTCATTTTAAAGACTTTGGTGGTGACGTCGGGACGATCCTCTGATTTGAGACCCTCTTTTTAAAAAAACCTTGTAATTTCGGGCCACTTTGGATTACATGTGAAAGTTATAAATAAATCCGGGTATCCATACCATTTGCACATGGCCATGGCATCCAAATAGTTTTGCATCATGTATCTTGGACTACCCGTGAAGGATAAAGGTAATATAACTTCCTTTCCACGATTCTTATTTTGTTGGTTGGATGATTCTGCTGCTTCGGCTAATCGTGAATATGTTTCACATCTTAGCTCCTTTTGCTGGTTACGAACAAACAACATCCTTTCAGCTTCAACCATTGTGTATCCATCCACCAAAACCTGCTGAAATAAACGTCTGCCATGTAAAATAGTTGAAAATTTACCAGGCCTATCTTGTATTCGGTAAGCAAACCATTCACACATGGTTACGTACTTTTTATAATCTTCTGGTGTCTCATCTGTAACTCCTTGATGGTATATATCAGTCCTATATCCATCTTCCGCATAAGGGAATAATAACGGGTATTGCAACGGTAAGTATGACACATGCAATTCACTAATCCTTTTGACTTTGCCACTTTGTTTATGGACCAGAATGTCTCTTGGGTTATGCTGCTCTTCAAAATCACCAACTATTAGTGCAGCCACCTCATTCGCTGTGGGAAGATCATATTGTCTTCCATCCTTCGCTCATTTACCTAAAAGTCTTATTGTAACATTCTCGTTAGTAGATCTCCATTTGAGACCAGCCATTCGGAACTTTTGTACTAAAGGATTCTCTTTATTAAGCATGTCCTTCAAGTCTTTAGTTAATGTGCGGTCCATGCTATTATTTGATGAAGATGATCCACCGGATGTTGAACTGATAAATGATACATTATCTTGAAGTCAGTATATTTAACTTTTAAATGATATATAATATTGAAACAAATAGAATATGTAAAAATATTGATAAAAGTATACTTGACAGCACTAATTCGAGTTTCAATCTCATTTGGTGGATCATAAATGTATAGTTGAGAAAACTTTGGTGTTTCGTCAGGCTTCGGTAACAAATTACCTAACCGATGATAGTTTTGACCCTGAATCCTAAAACAAATGGTCCCCGACCGGTGTTAACTGAATGATCCACATTACCACCCATAGAAGTAAAAGCAAACATGGAATTATAGCGTCGAATGTTCTCCATGAACCTCTTGCTTTTTCTGTTTTCTCCATTCAAAAGTCACTTTAATAATTCCGGCGGTTCCTTTAAACCAACTAGTAGCATTACCTTTCCTTTACCGCAACAAAGTGAGAATGAATCATTAGCAGTTACTTTGCTCAGTCCAACCTTTGCTTCTGCATACCACAACATTGCACCACATTTCTTGCATTGAAAAGTTGGGTCTCCATGATCAAAGTAATCTAAACATAAAAGGATAAATTATTGTTAGAGGTTGTTTGTATTTATTAACTGTATGTTAAACTTGAAAAATGTTACAAATAAGAAAATAACATAATTGTGTTTAATAAAGTTATAAAAGAGAACCTTTAGAAATTCCTGAGATTCGATCAATATATACATGTTCATCTTCAGTCTCTTCGTATGATGAAACAATCTCATTTTTAGTTGGTATTGATTTTCCTTTTATATGGGCTCTATCTTCTAAATTTGAAGTAGGATTTGGTATTGTCGAAGTCTTTTCATCGACATGATTTATAGAACCTGTATAAAGTATAAGTATATTTTTAGTACATGAACATATAAATATAGTATGTGTACGTGAAATTATCAAAAGAATATGTATGTAAAAAAAGAATCACCAATGTCAAATGGTATTGGAGTTTTGTTTTGGAACCTGCTCCTTTGATTTTCCTCTAACAATTCACCTGCTAATTCAGAAGTTAGTAAGTACCAAATTATATATATGTTGAAACAAATATATAAAGATAACTATCGTATAACTTACTCGAATAAGTGTTTTCATTTGTTGGTATAACATTTGTAATATCCGGTGTGTCAAGATTATTATCTGAAGATCCAACAGCAGTATTTTTCCGAGGTCGACCTCGACCTTTACGTGTTTTTAGCTGACTTTGATCGGAGGAATTTGTTGTCAAAGGAGTATTACGTGGACGGCCACGTCCTCTATGAGTTACTACTGAATTGGAAGCTTCCGGTGTAATACTTGCATTTGTTTGTTGTGAAACAAATGGTGTAGTAACATTGAACGTGGAGGTACTTTCGTTTATCATGGATGTTGTGCCTAAAAATATCATAGATTTATATAGTTGAGTATGTAAAACATAATTATATGTCGAAATATATAGCATGGTATACATACTGGATGTAATATCTGAAAGAGGAGCTCTTTTTCCAACGGTAGTAAGATGGTTGTTAGAAACATTTGAACTTTTGGCATCATTAAACTTATTCTTTAACGGATTTGCATTTTCGTTATTTTGATTATTAAAATTATACTTTCTTTTATTTGATGATACCATGTTGGGAGAATCTGCATGACAAACAATGCAAAAAATAATCATAGATGTTAATGAGGTAGTCTAATGTTATTAAATATGCAAAGTTCAAAATATTTAAAAGATATAAAACTTAATCAACCTACTTTGGTAAAGAATGGAGTTCGGTATAGACAGAGGTGGATAATTAAGATGGTTGTAGCTGTATTGGCTCGGATTCTGATTTGCTAAATGAACTGTAAATAAAAACGTTGTCAATAATAGGTTGTCATATTGTTCGTTGATTGTGAATACATGATTCTATAAATAAAGAACAATTGTATTAAACCATTACCTTTTGAAGGAGGGAGTTGTGTTACACGTGAAATAACATTTGGTTGATCTACATGTGATTTTGTAACAAAATTCTGGTTAGGAATTGATTTGTTGCAATTGGATGGTTTATGTACACTTGGTTGGGAGGTTTTCAATACGACATCCGGAGATGTTTGGATGGCTGTAACCGGATTTTTACGCGGACGTCCACGTCCCCTCTTAGATTGTACTGAATTTGAGATTTTCGGTGTATTAATCACATTCTGTTGTTGTGTTAATACAGAAGTAGAAACAAAATGACATGTTAATAAAAACGTTGTCAATAATAGGTTGTAATATTGTTGGTTGATTGTGAATACATTATAATATAAATAAAGTTCAGCTATATTAAACCATTACCTTTTGAAGGAGGGACCTGTGTGAAACATGAAATAACATTTGGTTGATCTACATGTGAGTTTGTAACAAAATGGTTGTTAGGAATTTATTCAATGCAATTGGATGGTTTACGTACACTTGGTTGGGAGGATTGCAATACAACATCATTTGATGTATGGTTCATTGTAACCGGATTTTTACGCGGACGTCCACGTCCCCTCTTAGGTAGTACTGGTTTTGAGATTTCTTGTGTATTAATCACATTTGCTTGTGTTAACACAGAAGTAGATACCAAAGGGGTGGAAACAGTTTTCTTGATTGTGGAAATTCTACCTAAAAATAAAATTTTAGTTAACATAGTGGTTTATTTAAGTCATAAATTTTGCAACATAAATAGAAATATATACTTACTTGATGTAATATTAGAAGGAGCAGATGTTTGTCCAATGTTAGTTCTGCCATATTTGTTTGAGATGGGTATATATATAGGCTTATAATTAAGAATGTTGGAGTTTAACTGGCTAGAATAATGATTCATCGTATAAACTGTTTATAACAAACTTTGTAAATTAACAAATAAAAAAAGAATATACAGTTTAGGTTTTACATAAAATAATGTTAACGTGTACATACCTGTGCTGTGTGTACCATCTAAAATTATAGAACTCCCAAGAGTCGCCTGACTACTCATTACGTTAGAACGTTGATGAGGTGTTTTTTTGTATGGCAAATCATTGAAAGACATAACATTATCATTCAGCCTTTCATCAACAATCATAAGGGATTTTCTTTTGGTTCCTTGGTGTTGATCATCTGTTTATGGTTTCAATGACGATTACAACATGAGGATTATATAATAACAACTAAATACATGAGTAACAACAAATAAGCTAATAATCTTAACAGTATACATAGCCTAATCTAAAATAATAATAATAATAACAACAAATATATCATATGCATATTCATGAACAAATGATAAACCTAATAATATAAAATGCATTAGAATTAATTTATGTGACAAGATTGAATGTATGCATATTAAATAATAACGTACTTTCTTGACATTCAGCAATTCGTGTTCCTTCATTCACTGAATTTTCAACAGGATCAAAAGTATATGGATATATTCAAATGAAGATGTTCAAGGTTGAAGAATATGATCGCTCGTTTTCTATGGGAAGTAATTTGAGACAGCTTTTAAAAAAAGATTCGATCCTCTTGATTGTCATATAATTAGGAAATATGTTTGATTTTGTCAAGTATATAAAATGACAAATCATTGAGATAATTTTAAGCCCACAATAAAAAACATAATTAGGCCCATACCTAGTAACTTATGTTTAGTACTTTGACATTGAATGTATAAGAGATTGATACTTTGAGATGTTAAAAGACTAAGAGGTATTTAAAATGACGTGAAAATGATTTGTTATATATATCCTATTCATGAGCCTATCTGATGTACATTTTCTGGTCATTGGTAGAGTGTTTTCGTAAAGAATACGTTTTGTGTATTAGAGATATGATGTTGTTGATAAGTTTTGCATAAAATATTGAATCACAATCTTAGGGATATGGAGTTCAAAATACGTAATTCAATTACATATATGGATATTGACAAAGAGATATATTAGGTAATTATTGCAAGAACAGTAAGTGTTTTGAAGGTTAAGAGATATACAAAGAATATAATTCATTTAGTTGATTGTTGTACATAAAAATAACTTAATTATCATTAAATATGTTATTCCATGAATTGAGTAGAAACATATCATCAAATGAGGTAATAATATAGCATTAATTTGAGTACTATTGGAGCATAAATACAAAAAATTTAATTGATGGAAGATAATGAAATAAACATTGATTCAAAGCATAAATCTGTTACACAAAAGAGATAAACATGACATCTTATTCATGAAACTTAATTATTCCAATGACATAACAAAATAGAAATTTGAATGAAATCAGTGATGTTAACGGCATTTCATTCGTTATCAAAGAAATTTACGTCAACAACATAGTCGTCATCTATATCATGACCCATTGCACGTAGTTGATTGATTAAATCATTTGCCTTATCGACCTTTGTCTTCAAACTGTTTAGAAGTTTTTGACATGCTTCATCGTCTCCAACATTAAATCTAAGCCAGTCAATAATAGGAGTTGGATCGAACTCATCTGATGACAAAAAAAAATGTAAATAATTTTAAACAACATGGTAAAGTTTATCGTTTGAGTAAAAATGAAGTACCTTCATATTGTTTGGAAGATTGACCCTGTTCAAAAAGAGAAGAAACAACTGTAGTATCATCAAGTTTAATATTTGATGAGTATTTTGCTTGACCGGATTCCTCAGGTAATTGAAACTTTTCTTCCTTTTCATCATCGACAACTTTATTGTCGAGTTTGTCATTAGTTTTCACCGGATCTGAGGTTGAGTATTGATCATTAGAATGTTTCAATACAATTTTTTCAAAGCGTTTTGCAAGGGCTTCTTCTTTAGATGATGCCACATAGAAGAAGAATTATAAACTCTGTGTTTATGACTAATCTGTTACTTTGCATCACTATTTATAGGGAAATATTGCATACACATAATTTTACATAGTTGATCCTTTCATAAAAACATTATTTGATAATGTGGATGTATATATTATTCTTAAAGTACATCTAAAAATGTTGCATAAGCAACTAAATAATTTTAAGTTCATGGAGAAAAATGTCAATGCAAGAAAATATATGGGTTTCATTCTAATAAATATTTATTCAGGGTCAAATATGCCTAATATGTTTTATTCCTCCATCTTGATACGTTTTAAAATCTTTATAATGTTTAAAAGATATACGATAGTTATCATTATGAAATATGTTTGACTAAGAATTCGGTATTTGAAATGGGCTAAGATTGGCGTATATATTTGGTCTAATAGTTAAAATGTTTTCGATATAAATAATGAATATTGCCTTTTTAATATGGAAAGAGGGTTTGTTTCAAAGCTAATGATTGAACTCACTTAATATTAACCACTTGCTATGAGGTACTAATGAAGAGGCGGTGAGAAAAAACAATATTCATTCATCATCATCAACATCTCCACAAATAACTATGCCAAGAACAGGTAAATCATCTCCAAGTCTCCAACTATTAAAAGAAATTATATATTGTTTTTGTTCATTTCGTTTCATGATATGCATGTAAGTTAGGATTAAACACATTTCATTTGCTGATATGCATGTAAGTTAGGTAGATTAATGTCTTTTAAATAAGTATATCCATTAGGATTAGACACATTTTCATATAGATTTGTTTGATTTGTCATTGGAAATAGGGTTTTTAACATAAGTTTGTTCGACAATTTTTCATTTGACTTTGATCTAAATGTACATAATTAGCACACGAATAATAGAATTAAAGATGCATCCTCTCTTTTATGTTAGTTAGACTCAAAAGCCTTAGGATTATATTAGTTAGATTGATGTATTTTTATTGAATTATATCGATTATGTTTCATAGATTCAGAAGCCTTTGAATTGAAGTGATTAACTGTTATGTTGATAGAGAGTTATTTGATGTGTCTTTGAAAAAAGTATTTAAACATTAATTTATCAATCGTACAAAGTTTATGTAAAAGAAGTATTATTTGTGTAAGTGTATGTATATCCGTTTTTTTGTGTAAGTGTATGTATATCCGTTATTTGTAAATAAGTAAGTTTATGTGGGTATACGGATTTGTATATTTGATAATCAAGTCTTAACGTAAGAATTAGATAATATTGTAGTTGGTATATGGTGTACTTATGTTTATACATTTTAGAATGTCTGTTGTGTTTATTATTGTTAGGAAATTAGAACTTTGTATAAAGTCATTAAGTTAGTAATATTGTTAGTTAAATTCAGTTTTTTTTGTACTTATGTAAGTCGGGATGTCGACTATCCTATTTCTAAAACTATTTGATATGTTTTAAACGTGTTATTGTTTGTATATTTGTGTTATACATCGTTGAACAATACTTGTATATGTATGTTTAGATTCTTAACGGCCAATTACTCATTAACCTAATATATTGTTTATTTGAATGATACTTTCAGAGGATGAGTCTTCAATTCTTGTTTAATGTGAACAAAGAAAATTTCCATAAAAAACAGATATGGGAATATGTTCACTAACACTATATGTGCACTTGAGTTAGTCGTGGAAGTGTTAGCGTGAATTGTAACTAAAAAATGTCGATCGTTTGTCTTTTCAGCGTTTGCCGCTTGTATTCACTGAAACATTCTACAATGGAACTCCCTGGGTGTACTTAATACACAATCGAGGGACAAAGCATAAAGTGTGGATCAAACTCGTGAATTCCAGTGGAAATCTCTACAAATTGTATGGTGAGGAGTGGTGCAACTTTATCAAAGACAGTATGTATAGAAATGTGGGTTTTTTACACTTCATTCTTCAAGAAGAAGACACATACTACGTAACTGCCTACGATGATGCTGGTTCTGAATGTGGTGGCTACAACCGAAGGGAAATAGGCCCAAGGAAAATGAGATGCTTCGTAACTATGGGTGAAAATCTTGAACATTCTCCGGTAAGTGTATACACTATTACTTTTTTATAGACAAATATTAAATTTCACATAAATATTTTTGTAGTTTCTAAGATGTTTTTTTACAAAAAATGTATGTAGTTGCTTCCCGGAGATTTCCTCCAAGATATTGTGAGTAAAGAATTCAATCTGAGGGTTGGTGGAATGAATTTAGCAACGGTTAGGCACCGCTGTGTTCCTATTGGAGGCAAATCTAAAACGAAAAAATACAGAAACATGTTTTATGGCCATGGCTGGAATACTGTTGTTGAGAGGAAACACTTGGAGCCTGGGAAACCAATGGTTTTCACAAATCTCGGTGGTAATTCAGTGTCATTGATTACTTTTGCAACGAATGGACTTGCTTTAGGATTGGAAAACATTCCGAGAACACCAATGAATGAAGCTCTTCCTATCTGTCGAGGTCCCTTAGACGAAGGTAGGTACACCAATTGTTACAAAGGTTAACATAATTTCGTATAAACCATTATAAGTATTACTGGATAAGTCTTACCATATTATTAATACATTGAAAAATAGATAAAAGGATGTTTCACATATGTGACTGGGAAGGACATGATCAGCATAGGAATGAAGATGCTTGTTTTTATACTCCAATGCTTGCATATGTATTAGACCGAAACCGTTTGGTAAGTAGTTAGAATTGTGGATGGATTTGAGTTAGTTGAATATTTTTAACGTATGTTTTAAAGTTATAGCAAAAAAATTAACTGTTGTGTTTTTACAATTTATGCCAGACTGTACCTGCCTAATATGTTGATAAGACTGAATTGTTCACATATGACAATGCACTTGTTCGCCACGGTGGTCTGGAGCTTATGGTTTACCTGGACATTCAAAGGCACAAAAGGAAACGTGGGGGCAAGATTCGAAAGAACCATGTCACGATGACTGCACACGACAAATGGAAGCATATTAATAGGCAATGCCATTTCAGAAAAAACAAAATGATAAGGTTTCAGCTGGTTGACTTGATGACTGATTTGACTGAAACTGTTGATCCAGAGTTTTCGGTGGTTGTTCCGGTATTTGATATGTGTTGAAAGTAGTTGGTATGAAGTGAAGACTTACCTTTTGTTTTAAGGTTTCAGTGGTTTGTTAGTTTACAATAAGTATTCAGCTAAAAACATTTCTAGTATGCTTATGTGCTAAGTTTGATCATGTCTTGATACATGATAATGGCTATATGCCGTGAACTATCCTAATCTCTTGATACATTATAATGGCTATATGCCGTGAACTATCCTAATCTCTTTTGGTACGTTTATGTTGTTAATGAATGTGTTACTCTTCTAAAATTGTTTGTTTTGCAGTAATGTGTTCTTTCATGTTTAATGCGTATTGGCAAGTTCCGGTGATTCACCTATCTTAACGTGTGTCTATGTTTAGATATTAGTAGGTGTGTATGGTAATGAATAAGTTGCGACTATGTTTTGTTTGGATTTTGTTTTGATGTGGAATATAATGTAACAATTCGCAATTTCAGGTTAACTTTTATTCCCGAAAATTTTACTATTCACTTTTTACTATTCACTTTTACTATTCACTTTTCACTATTCATCTCAGAAATTTTTATTTCATATTCTCGTAAGTTAAACTATTTTAACGATAATCCGAGAGTTTGACGCTCGTCGGATCATTTCTGCAAAAATCACAAAGCCGTGTCCGAGATTTACTTTTAGGTTTAAACGTCCTTCTAGCATCCCGATATGTCCATAAAACATTATAAACAATAGAAATATGATTTTCTCTCATTTTAGGACAATTCCAAAAGTTTCAGAATTTTACGTTTTTCAGTTCAGCGTTTTACGCGAATTGCGAGTTTTGGTTCTAAAAATGGGCTGTTAAGAATTTGAAGAAATTATCACTCGGAAAGCGTTTTCAGGGCTCGAGCTTCTTTGTTCCTGAACGAAAACGTCGTTCCAGACAACTTTCGTGTTTTAACTTTTTGATGAATCGGACCAGAAGTGGGACTTTCAAAATCATAATTTGATCAGAATGTTATTTAGGCAGATTTGCCGTTTTGGTTTCGCTAACTTCAAATGGTCATAACTTTTGACTCGTGTACTCGTTTTGGGTGATTCAAATTGCTATGTTTTCCTTGTTAAGTCCTCTTTAACAGTAAGTAAGTGTCAAATATCAAAGTTATACTATTGTGGTCGTGGTTTTCCATAAAAATCACTAGTTTGCTTGTTTACTTGTCATAAGTTAACATATGTATACCAATACTTGTTTTATCCATTTTTAAACATCATGAACACAATACAAAGACCATATATAGCATGAAAGAAACATAATAAGCATGAAATGATATTGAGCAAGAAAGTGTATAAGGGTTATATTTAGATGAGACCAAGAGGTCTAAAGACCTAAAGCCGAGACCACAACCATGGCTAAAGCCAAGGTTGAGTCTCAAGATCATGGTAACAATGACCAAGGTCACGGCAAAGCCACGGCTAAAGACCATATAACTATTAAAGATCAAAAAGCTTATATATATATATATATATATATATATATATATATATATATATATATATATATATATATATATATATATATATATATATATATGTTATCAAATACTACAATAGTAGGGAGCCTCATGTGAGGAGTTCATTGAGTAAGCCGTCGAGACGAGTTGTGGATTTACGAGTTAAAGTGTCCTGGCTCCTCGAACGTTTACTCCATGACTTCTGAATTATGTCGGCCCGAACGGTAGTAAGAGATTTACAACCTATACATGTTTCATAGACCACTTATATTCAACGACTTACACTATATACTAAGTACTACATCATGAACATTATGCAAGACATATATTGGCAATTCGTCGTATTCTTAGACGTTACTCCAAACCTAAGTCGCAATGTTCTATTATAGGCTGCTCTTAGAGACTTTCGAGATTCGACTACCACTATCATTTCTCATTACATAAGCTTAAGGTGAGTCATAGCCCCTACTCTTTTCGTACTTGTTTTAACTCTTGGGGGGGATACATGCTCAACTACTTGCTTACTTGTACAAATACTCAAAACGTCTATACTTGACTGTGTTATACTTGATTGCTTACATACATGACTGCGTTATACTTAATTGCGTTATTCTATTTATTGACTAGTAGTTGTCTTTGGGAATTGACTCCCAGTTGTCTTTGGGAAGTGGCTCCCAGTTGTCTTTGGGAATTGACTCCTAGTTGTCTTTGATACATCCTAACATTTGCGAATGTTGGATACATCATAAAAGTGAGGTCTTCGGAGATGAAGTAGAGACTCACTTCTAATTGCTTAAATTGTCTTGATGAACTTATACATGTCTTATTCATACTATATATGTTAGCAGTGGGTTGTGAACACACAGGTTACAAGTCTCTTATGGCGGGACTTGTAACTGAGTGGATTCACGATGCCTTTGCTGTGTGATCATTCTTTAAGGCTTTTTCAACTGTTTTAAGACAAACTCTATGAACTCACCAACCATTGTGTTGACACTTTAGCATGTTTATCTCAGGTTAGTAAGGCGATAGCTAGTGCATGGAACTTAGAGTCAAGCTGCATATTCTGAAGACTTACGCTTTTATCATTTACCATTCAAAACTTTGTATACATTTATGTATCATACTTTGGAATCTCAAGTTTGTAACTCGGAATTTATTAATCGAATGGTAACTTTTCAAAACGTCTCATTTAGAGTTCGTTTTCTATAACTTGTACTTTGTATTATGAAGTAGCACCCCTGTGACACAGTCTTCCGCTGCGGTATTTTGGGGGTGTTACATATAAGTTATGATAGATGGATTTATCTACATTATTTAAATATGATTTAAATTAATTTTGTTGTGGATTATTAGTTCTGGTAGTAGAATAAAAAAGAAATACAATGTGAAAATGAAATTAAACATGATTTGAATAAATTTTGATGAGTAAAAAAAGGAAGAAATAATATTTATTGTGCAAACTTATAATTGTTCCACAAGTGGAAATTAAGATTAAAAAAACAAAAGACTTGATAGTAACTAAACTTATTAATCCAAAAACATTCAAACAGTTTAACCAGAAATTAAATATCAAAAACCATCATCATCATCGTCGTTGGTGGAATAATAACCTAATGATTCGTCATCAATGAAGCTGTCTGTATCATGACCATCAGATACAGATCATACACTACCCATATCTAAATGTTGTGAATCTTCTTCCGCTTGATCATCAATGTATTTGTTATCGGTTGCCCAATCCTCTGGATATCCGTGATGTGTATCATTTATATTAACCCACACCCCATCATCACTTATGTTATTCTTGTTATTGTCTTCATCAGTTTCTTCATCCCTCAGAGCATACTTGTTGTCTTTAGATTGTTTCAGTTTTTTGTTCAAGAACATGTGTTTCTTCATCCGTAAAGTCATCCAAAGGAAACTCATTATTTGGACAAACTTTGTTAGATTTGGGTGAAACTAAATCAGCTTCCTTAGGAAAATCATCATTCTATTGATCAATGTCGTCATCAATAAGTTCATCAATGCAAGTAAACTTTGCCTTCTTTGAGGAATTAGTCATAAAATCATTGCTTGTGCGCTTAAAACGAATAGGTAAATCATCGTCAAAGTCCTAAGATGATATTGCAATTATACATTCTAAATTTAGTAAAATATAACACAAACATTATTAAAACTTATAAATATCTAAAAATGACAAAAAAATATACAAATAAACTTATAATATACTCATACCAATTTGTTTGATGGTATATCATGCTCTTCATTATTTTTTTTAAAGGTTGTGGTTTTATGTCATCATCATCCGATGAAAGAGTTTGAACATCTATATTCTTCAACAAAGGAGTATCATTTACACATCTTTTTCTACTTCTTGAGAAATCATCCTCCTGTATGTTTATTAACATAAATTAATTTCCTAATACACCTTTAATAATTGAAAAAATAACATTGCAATCATGTTTATCCCTTACAATTTCATCATCAGATATCACAACGACATTGGGCAAGTTTTTTTGGGTTGCATCCTTAGTATTTTTCGAATCTTGTGATTTGTTGGTATCCTAAATGAAAAAATAAACAAAAAAACGTTAATCCACAATCATAATAATACTACTTATATTCATATGTTGATTTATGAAAAAGAATGAAACAATAGACCAAAATAAGAATACTCACATTTGATGATTTCGTATTGACCATTTTGAGTAGTGAAAAGAAGTTTATGTAATATAGGTTAACAAATACTGTAGACTGATTTTGGGAGTTTATATAATGAATAAAGAGTTAGATAATTTGGGAAAAGATATAGATATCGAATTATGTTTAAATGAAGATTGAAACATATAATTTCAAAATTTGAGAGTTTGCTATAATTAAGTTTAGTGCACGATTTTAGGAGATGATTTGGTTTTAATTACATATTGTAACATATTATTTAAAAGTTGGAATAAAGAATAAAGAGTTAGATAATTTGGGAAAAGATATAGATATCGAATTATGTTTAAATGAAGATTGAAACATATAATTTCAAAATTACATGAGTTTGCTATAATTAAGTTTAGTGCACGATTTTAGGAGATGATTTGGTTTTAATTACATATTGTAACATATTATTTAAAAGTTGGAAACCTGTAATGTAGTAGGCACATAAATGTTTATATTTTTAAAATGTTATCGATTAGCTTGTAAATTATATAGGACATTTGTAAAAAATATTTAACGTTTGATTTTTTTTTCCTCCATGGAGAATATTGTTAACAAATAAATGTATAGGACATTTGTAAAAAAGATTTAATGTTTTAATTTTTTCTCCTTCATGGAGAATATTGTTAACAAAAGATTCGCAATGGTACCTATTGAAATGCCGTGTTTCAATGAGTGATTGTTAAGTAATAATTAATTAGGATATGTTTGTTGTATCAAATTTTAAACTCTCCAATAACATGAAATATATTGTTGAACAAAAGTTTTCATATATGTAAAATTGGACATACTTATTACAGGTATTGCATGTTTTAACTAAATAGAGATTAGTATGACGAAAAAACATTATAAATAATCAAATTTTATATCTTCTCCATAGTGTTATTATGAAACAGCAAAGAAAACAACCAACATTCAAATACAAAGAGAGGAAATACCAAACAACATCTGTGTAAGAAAATAAGATTTTGAAATGAAACAAAGTATAAATAATAAAATTTTATATCTTCTCCATAGTGTTATTATGAAACAGCAAATAAAAAAAACAAACATTCAAATCCACCCAAAGAAAATACCAACAGATGATTGTCTAATAAAAACAGACTTCATAAAGAAACAAAGCAAAATTATTGTGAAGAAGATATATGTTGTGGATAGTTGATCATTCCTTTTCTATCTTCACCTCAACCAGAGCCCTCTTTCCTTTCCTCGCTTCATACTCCTCGTCATCAAAATCATCGAGGTCAATGACTGTGCGCTTACCGGAACTACCGGAACCACCTTCAGAACTCTTCTCAGCTGTATCCTTTCCAGTTGGTGTGTATTCCAAGTTGAAAGGGATACTTTCATTATATCTTATGATGCTTGAGGGTTGAGAATCTCCAACAGATGTTGCAACCGGAGTTTCGAGTGAATCATCAGTTTCCTGTACAAAATATGTCAAAAAAAATAATTTAAGTGGTTATGCAATTGACAAAATCAAATATAATGTTCCTATTTTAAAAGATGTTTAAATTAACAGATATTGAGGCTTACATCCATGATGAAATCTTTTTTAAATAGTTTAATGAATTCAGCATCATTAGACATCTTTGTAACCTGGTAAATATGATGGTTGTTGTTGATTGCCAACTCAGTATAAGTAAAACGAAACAACAACCTTTTCCCAACAATTCGGTTTATAAGTTCCTCAGGGAACATGTCTTCAGCACCAGTTCCATATTGGTCTTTTAGTTTGTAGCAAGGTACATCAACCAAAGTATTGATCATATCATCAAACAAAAGTAATGAAGCAGAACCGGAATCATCAATTACTCGTATTGGAATATATGAATAATAATAAACTATAAACATATAAACATCAAAGAGTACGCAGCGGAATAGATCAAATACAAATAATAAATTAACCAAATATAAATGGAAGCGTACCTCTTGATTACTAGCAAGAACAAGAACTTATAAACCCTAGGAGAGGGCTTATATGGATCGACTAGGGCAAGTCACAAGGCAAGATCACCGTTAGCAAAAGTATGCTAACACTTCGTTCCCACACACACGTACTAATAGCGTTTCAACGGAAATGCTAGATTCGCTTTACACGAAAAGATTAAACTATTGGTCCTATCAATCAATAGATCGATTAGACACAAAGAAATAGAAGGAAGAAGAGATTAGGTTGTTATGGAACCAAGGGATGATTGAATGAATGAGAGGAGGTCTCATTATATAGCATTCAAGAAACTTGGAGCAAAAGCAAACCCCTAACCCTAAGGAGAGGGTAGCCGGCCATGGGTCACAAAGCCCAACCCGAACCGAACTTTCACTCTTTTCCAAATCAAGTCCTTAATGTTTCGTCCAATGGTCGTTAGTTACCGTTAAGTTTATATTTCGTGTATTTAATAATTATTCATCACTAAAATAATAATTATTAATTAATTGAAACTCATACGTAAAGTTTGCAATCCAAAAGTCTCGAGTTCAAGTCCGGTCATGATATATTAATTTATTATCCGTTAAAACTAACAGCTCCCACTCGGATATAGATTAAAGTAACAATGACAATGGTTAGTCTATCATGACACGCCAATGTCCCCAGAACGATCACGAGTATGGTTTTCCTGGAAAAACCACCTTTGATGATTCATCATCATACTTATCCTTTTGATTCTAATACTATGTTAATATGGATATGGATCGAAGTCATTCCATAATTAACTAATGTTTCTCGTTATTTATGATCAAGCAAGATTACTAATTCATCTGAACGCAATCCAGATAGACCTTGGGCATGGCCATGCAAACATCTTGTTAATCCTACGAGCGGCCAAACAGTATTAAACTTCAAAACAAATTTGAAGGAACCAAATCCCGTATTGACTACAAGCGTAAGCTATAAACTTCGTATCACCTCTGAAAATAACCCTTATATCTACCAGTTACGGATAGCGTTAGATTATCACACAGAAAATGAGCTACATCCACAGTTGTTACCTGGTATCTCAAGTCTGAGGATAAATATTCATGATTTACTCTAATGATAACATCCATAAGCACAATCATGTAATTGTGATTTTGTCATATATCCAATTTATCCAGTATTGAATATCATGTGAATTTGGCATGTCAACGCATCAATATATTTTAATATATTATACTAAAACTCAGATTTGTCTTAGTTCAATGATACTCCCATATCATTAATTGACAACGGACTATTTAGAATAACATTAAAGTTATTCATGGATTAAACATGCAAATATAGGATACAATATTTATGAATAGAAATAAACATAACACAATACTTCATTTCATTCGAATAATTATTGCTTACAATATCCTTTATCCAAATACTAACCACAGATTTACATGAAACTACTAGCTAAACGAAGTCCAATGCCATTAGCATGATGAGTAAGTTTTTCCTTAGATAAAGCCTTCGTAAATGGATCAGCTAGATTGTTATCTGTGTGAATTTTAAGTAAATTGATTTCACCTATATCGACTTGTTCTCGAACATAGTGATATCTTCTAGGAAAATGTCTGGCGCCCTTCATAACTCCAGGTTCATTGGCGAATGTAACTGCGGCAGAGTTGTCACAATACAAATTAATAGGTAATTCAATTGACGGCATAATACCAAGCCCCGAAATGAATTTCCTAATCCAAACAGCTTCCATTGCAGCTTCCAATGCAGCAATATACTCAGCTTCTGTAACAGACATTGCAATAGTTGTCTGCTTTTTGCTCTTCGAGTCAACTGCTCCTCCATTAATAACAAAGGCATAACCCGTCTGAGACTTCGTATCATCTTTATCAGTTTCAAAGGACGCATCACAGTAACCTGTAACATCAAGTTCTGCTTCTGGATTTCCCCCATACACTAGAAACATATCTTTAGTATTCCTTAAATACTTAAGAATGCTTTTAACAGCGTGCCAGTGTTTTCCACCTGGATTCTGTTGATAACGACTGGTCATATTTTGTGCAAACACCACATCAGGTCTTGTGCATCTAACTGCATACATGATAGATCCTACTGCTGAAGCATATGGAACTTTCTTCATGAGTGCAACCTCTTCAGGTGTTGAAGCACACAGTTTGCTACTTAAGCAATGTTCTACTTGCATTGGCAAATATCCTTTCTTGGAATTTTGCATATTAAATCTCTTCAATACTTTATCAATGTAAGCACTTTGACTTAATCCAATCAACCGCTTTGATATATCTCTGTAGATCTTGATTCCAAGGATGAATGCTGCTTCACCTAGATCCTTCATAGAAAAACATCTACCAAGATAAGCTTTAACTTCATTTAAACTTGGTATATGATTTCCTAATATTAATATGTCATCGACATATAGGATAAGGAAAGTAACATTGCTCTCACTAGCTTTCTGGTATACACATGGCTCATCAAGATTCTAACTAAATCCAAAACCTTTGATTTCTGCGTCAAATCTCTTATTCCATTGTCGTGATGCTTGCTTTAATCCATAAATGTCACAACTCGTAATTTCAGGTCATTTTCCAAACTTCGACAAGTTACTATTCATCAGTTACTATTCACCAATTACTATTCATCATTTTCAGAGTCAGTTTGAGATTCTGAGAAGCATTTCAAAATTTTACAATTCACTTGACACTATTCATTTCCGGAGGGAAAACACTATTCACGTGCATTGCTCATTTCATCATAAATTTAGTTTATGGGTATTTAAATTCGCGTAACCATATTGGTTCAGGTGCGAATTCATGCTTTATCAGTAGGGACATTTCATACAGACTAGAAATAGTCTACATATCATCATAATAGCATTTGCATACTATACCGCTCGTAGAATATTCAAATTAATATTTTTGGTATATTTAACGTTTTAAGTATATTTATTTTTAAATAAACGCTAGCACGCGATTAATAAATATAACTAACGTATCTAAAAATTTCCACAATGGTCCCGATATATTTTTAAACTCCTTACAACATCACAAAAATTATAAAATTCATTTACCCGGTATTTTGGAAATTTAATTAATTTATATCAAGGTTGTCAGGATCGGGATCCTACCTAGGATCGTTTTCGGATTTGCAAGATCGTGATCGTAGGATCGGATCAGGATCGTAAGATCCTATGAAAATGTATATATTTTTGTATAAGGATTGTAGTTTTATATTTTTATATAATATTTCATATGATAAACGAATCTAAATGGATGATAAAAGAAAATATTATATGTTCAAGTACCGTAGTAATTGAATATTAGATATATTGCAATGCTCACTTGCGCAAAGTTACTACATACATGCACCTACTTCTTGTTCGATGTTTTTAGTATAGGTTTTCCGTGATAACATTTAGATTAATGCAAAAATATAGTGTTAATTTATAGGTTCGTGATTCTGTGATTTTTTTTTTTTTTTTTTTTTTTTTTTTTTTTTTTTTTTTTACAGTATATAGATTAATGCAAAAAAACAAATTGATTGTATCTGAGAATAAAACGACATAATTTATAATAGAGTGCAACACAGTATTTTTTTTTCTTGAAAAATTCTTAGTCACTAGGCTTTAAGACATAGACCTATGCATAATAAGTTAATATAGCAAAAATTAAAAAAAAAAAAAAAAACAAACAAAAAACAAAAAAACAAAAAATAGGCGATCCTACGATCTTACGATCCGATCCCACGATCCTACGATCCTGATACGATCCTACCTGATTTACGATCTTGTTAAGATCCTGATCGTTTTTTGTGTGTAGGATCGTAGGATCGTACGATCCTACGATCAGGATTGTGATTTTGACAACTATGATTTATATCGTAAGTTTAATATAATTACGATGGTTTTCGTGGAAGCTAAACGATAATTATCCAAACACTCAATATTTGTACCCAACATATTTTTATCATTTTTATGACTTTATTATGTCCCGATTAACTTCGTCATATTTTATATCAACTCGTCACGATTTATTTTTAGTTAACTCGTTACCCGATAACACCGAACGGGTACACAAAACAACTAAATTATCCCAAGCTTCTCCAACACCCTTCCTTAAGTACATGTGCCCCCCCCCCCTCCCCCCTTTAACTACTAATACATGTGATTACTTCAAATTGATCAATTAATTACCATTATGCCATCAAGATCAAGATATTTATCTAAAACACCAAGACTTGTCATTTTTACAAGCAAAGTTCATTTTTTCTTCCTCTCCTCTCTTGGTGCTCGGCCATGGATCATATCACAAGCTAAATCCATTGATTTTTCAAGATCAAGTCATAAACAAGTTCATTTAGTAATCCTTGTTAGGGTTTTGAAATAAAAACTCAAGGTTTTATAAGTTTTCATCTCCAAAGCTCACTAATCTTTCAAAGTAAGTTGTCAAACTCTTTTTCATAATTTCTTCAAGTTATTTTCATGATTATATGATTTCCATACAAGATCTACATGCATATGCTAGTTATACCACTCATTTATACATATATATATCTTATAAACTCTAGAAATGGAAACCCTTGTTAGATCTAGTTGGTTGATGATGTTTAAGAACCCATGACACCTTGAGAAGGTTTATGGTAGAAATAGACTTGATTTGTGGTGATTGGAAGTGATTTGGGTGGATTAGAAACAAGTTTGGAACTCTATAATTGATTTTTAAACAAGTATAGAAACCTACTGTCCCAAAATGAAAAATCCAGAAAACTCAGGGGTTTCCAGGTAACTTTGGGCTAGAGATTTAGAAAATACTTTAAAAAACGAAGCCGTGGGCGAAAGAACGGATTAAAACAAGCTTATAACGAAGGAGATATGATTTTTGCAAGTTTAACGACGAAAACAATTTTCTGAAAATATAACGTGCTGTTGAACGAATTTCGACGGACCAATAAAGGTGTTAAACGTAACCTAGAGGACCCAAGCTATCAAAAATATATTAGTATAGGTTAATACGATTTCGGGGATATAAAGAACGTAGAAAACAAGCTTATAACGACCAAGATATACACGTTTGAAACCCGACGAAACTCTATTTATTTTTGACAGCTTTTATTAACAAAATACTCCTAAGTATAGAAAAACTACATTTGTGATACATCAAGTTGAGTGCCATTTATCTCATAGATAAACCCATTTCTGGAAGATTTATATCTTTGACAAATAGTTAGTTCACCTAGCCTACTTTTCAAAACATTCAACCGTTTGTCAAAAGGATTTATAACGAATAACTTATGGTCTTCTAAACTTTCCCGAAAATCTCCCAGAATCTGCCAAAACAGCCTAAACACCTCACTTCGCGGCTATTTCTCTTTATGATCGAGACCCGTATGGACAAACTTCAGTTCTATGACTTTTTAGATAAGGTGAAAATCTTTCTAAAACTACTGAGCTTCATTCCTAACTCTTAATATTCACTATTTAGCGACTAGTTTTGCGAGACCATTTTGTCACTAATAGAAATAATAATACTTCTACGTACTAAATCCTAGATTTTCACCAAAGTGCCAAATTCTTAACCATCGAAGTACTTATGATTACAAGCTTATTTATAAGACTATTAAACGTTATTTCAAGGTTTTCAAAGCAAGGAATTCAACACTAACATTTATATATACGATATATATATTACGACTAGTTTTATAAGTCTAGTTAGACTTATTTTTCCCAAGTTATGGAAAAACATATTACTTTGACAATAACAAGTATTTTTAACTTATGAGTGGTATAGGTATCATGTGCATGTATATTCATTACATCATTTCATGATCTAAAGTAGATCATTATCATTCATATTAGGTTGCGGCTAGTGCTCGCGCCTTATTGTCCCGATCATTTTACCATCATTGTACCATCATATCAGGTGAGTTTTCATAGCCCCGTTTTCAATTCAATATTTTGATTTCAAATCCCACGGGGGAGAATACATTGCACCACTTATTTTTGTACATGCCAAAGTAGCTAAATTTTCATACATTGCTTAAGTTGCTATCATACCACATTAAGTCCCCTTTATGTTATCATGGACCGTTAATTTGCCTTTAAGCGGGAGTGAGTGAATAGATCTATTGAGGGTGACTCCTCCATTCGTGTTTGGGTTGCTCCAACGGAATTACGAATGCATTTCATGTCTAACATTATTAGAGTGGCTGGTAACCACTCATTTGGGGCGAAATTCTTATTATGTCTAGCTTCGGGGTCATGAGCTTAAGAGCCAATGTAACTTCATTTTGACATCAAGTCACCTTACTTTCTACTTATGGCAATTGTACATACATTTTAACTTATAACTCTATGGAATTCACCAACTTTATGTTCACCGTTTTAGCGATGTATTTTCAGGCTATTAAGGTTGTTCATGCTGCATACATTTGGACCTTCATGGAGTCGCGGAGTCGACGCGTCTCACCATATATTTCTGCACTTATGAAACATTTGATCTTGTTGAACTTATTTTACCGAAATTGACAACATCTTTTGGGACCTATGTTTTGTAAACTATGAATGTTTTTAATGATCAAACGACGTATTTTTCAAACAACACTTTAGGTCATTCAATGTAACTGTAACTGTGATGCTATGACAGTCACCCCCAGGTATTCCATTCCGCTGCCATTCAGGTATTTTGGGGGTGTGACAGATTGGTATTAGAGCTAAGGTTATAGCGAACTAGGATGTATCTTTGACCCTAGACTATAACCACATCATCATAGCATCTTATCATTTTATCATAAGTGCATATTCACTACATATGTTGTTTCATGCACACACTGTGCGAGTTATTTATACCCATATTCATATATAATTATATTGACCTGGTTCACAAGTGACATGTCTTCAGATACCCACCCTGTCATCCTTTCATCGGATTCTGACATCGAAGATGCCTTGTCATCTTCCACTACCATTGTACCACCAGTTGCACTTACACCACCATTAGCACCATTGATTTGTTATAGGAACAGGGTTTTCCTATTATTCAGCCCATACATAGAATGCCGTTTGGTAGAGTATTCAGACATAATCTTAATGGACTTATTAGGATGCTTATTGCAAGGAAGATAGTATGTTTTCTTTCCTTCACTAGTAGGGCGCTTACTACGCAGGTACTTAAACATCATCAACCAACTAGATGTCACGAAATAGCGCAAAAGAGGGTAGTATTCCATTCACTACCACCACCGTCAGCGACTTTTTTCACTATTGGTCGTCCCATAGTGTGTACTTCAGTTTTACCTCTTAGATGTCACGAAATAGCGCAAAAGAGAGTAGTATTCCATTCACTATTATCACCATCACATCTCAGAGACCCTACACTCATATATGACAGGCCGCTTGAGAAGCAACCACTATTTGACATACCATTACTACCTACCACACGTTACACCACCTTATGGGTTTGAGGTTGGTGAGAGTTTGAGAGCCTCTACTGCTTGACAACCTACTACTCTTCATCATTAGACGATGATCTCTAATTATTTGAGATTACCCGCGAGTGTTTGGACGATACACTCTGAATAATACCACAAGCCTCACAGACACAATAAGAATTGCAACAAATCGCCTAAGGGTGGCATCTATCACAAGGACTCTATATTATCTTAGATATGATCGACTCATACCTCCATAACACAATAGACCAACAAGATGCTTTGAACGGTATTATACCATCATAATGGAACTCATCACAACTCTCCCTTCTTTATCAAGTTTGATTACACCACATTCTAAGTCGATAATTACATCATTAGTCGCTCTAGAAATACTCCAATGACCAATGTGGTCACATTAGTAGATTTGAATAATTACAACTTTAGGAAGATGCGAGTAAGACAATAGGATTAATAAAGACGAAGGTGTCTTTACAATTAAATGGTCATGTTGACCAAGATAAAAATGACTCTCATAGTTTTCGTGTTTCAGAGATAATAACAATTCAAGTAAGTCAAAGCCAAATAAAATTTTTGTACAAATAGAAAGATTTCTTGCAAACCTTACGAAGTATGACAAATTATTGATTTTCAATGGTTAGATTAAAATTCATTTATGTTTAAGCAACAAACTTCTTGAATTCCCTTTTTCCAAAGACACACACACACACACACACACACACACACACACACACACACACATATATATATATATATATATATATATATATATATATATATATATATATATATATATATATATATATATATATATATATATATATATATGAGATATTGTTTTCATCAAAATACAAAATATTTTGTAGTCACATCTTTTACATAACTATATTCATTACAAACTTCAAATAAAGTCACTCCAAAATACATTTATGACCAAATTTCACAATGTTTCACTCAAATAAATGTTGTTAATTTTAGAAACCATATCTCCAAGAAGGAACACGCATAACTCATGAACGAATCTCGAAAGCAACCACTATACCTACTTACTATTTGACCTTAGATGCGAAAGAAACCCCTCTACCAGAGATTGCCAATATTGATACACCATGCCTTAACACCACTACTTCAAATTATGACTTTTTCGCTCATTCCATATTATAAGACCCTCACGCTAGTATGAGCTCGTTGGATTAAAAGATCAAGGTACAATTACTCATCAAAATTTATATTCTTTTCGGAGATCGATATATCTTAGTCACATTGGGACAAGACCTCATTTTCATGAAAGGACATCTAGAAGTTTCACCTGACCATAAGACATTTAGCTTGCATTCTTAGAAAATCAAACATCATTCGATGTGGTACCTACTTGACTTAGATCACCCGTACAACAATTTCCATTCTTTATACATTTAGTCATGCCTAGAGGGATTAAGCATTTGAACCTGCGATCTTTACCTAGTATAAATTCTTGAATACTTCACATCATTAGTGTAGCAACCCGTAAATTTTCACACATCAAAATGAATATTTTGCTCTTTCGACTTTGACTTTTACCATAACATAAAAGCAATTACTATAACCGGTAGTTAACTGGTAGTCTTCCAAGTTAAATAATTCATTCTGTTTGAATTATTACTTTCTAAACAATTTCGTTCATCTCGGTCTATTTAACGAGAAGTTATCTTGCAAAACGTGAAAACCGCACACAACGCGTACCGGCACAACCCATAATTTTGCAGACTATTGTTTCAAATAATACTACTATTTATTTTTATCAGAAAATACGAATTAGTTATTTTCTGATGTGATGATTTAAAACTTAAAAACTAGAGGATATATCGCTTTTCCTAAAGAACGATACCAACACCGCATTAATAATGGTTTAAAATCCGATAATTAGTATTCGGAGTCAATAATTTCATTTTTATATTATTATTATAAAAACGATTCCAAAAATATATTTCTCTCAATTACCAATTTGAGGTATCGCGTTTACACTTTAATTCAACGGAACGCGGAATACACGGGATAATAATAATACAAAAATCTCAAATCTTATCCTACTTACTCACCGCCTCTCCCCCTCTCTTTTTAATAAGTAGAAGATAGATCAGACTTCTATCTTATCTCTCTCTCTAACGTACCATCTCACTACTCTCCCTCTCAAGAGCACAACCGACACCACCACTTCTGCCACTGCCTCACCGCCATCACCAACAAGACAAAGAGATCAAGATTGTGGTTCCGATTCGGGTTTAAATGGTGATGAAAGGGCCTCGTTTGGTTCAAGTTAACCACAGCCGCACCTCCCTCACCACCATCTCTCTTCTTCTCGTTGGTATGCTCATCACCATCAAACAACCTTCCGTTTGATACTTATATTTTTTTTATTTATTCGAATACAAACTGATTTACACAGTTTTCGTGGATTAAAAATTAGGATTAAAACATGTTTTGATTCATTCGTGTGGTAAAAATCACTTGTAAAGGGGTGATTGTTTGAGCTGGTTATATAAGGGTCGGGTTATACCCATTCGGGTCGGATCAGACCTGACTGACCACAGGTCTTGTTGGGTCTTGATTATAATTTGTTGATGTTATTGCTATTTTGATCTAAACTAAGTGAGGTTACGGGTGGTTATAGGGTCCCGGTGTATGTTTGTACCTGGTCTAGGCTTGACCAAAACACCACAAGGATGGTTGTTTGTTACCTGCTGTTGAGTTTAAAAGCCACCACAAGGGTGGTGTTGTTTGTGTAACCACATAAACACCACAAGGGTGTGTGTGTTTGTCTTGGCTGGAAAAGAAAACCCATGTAGGGGTTATACTCATTTGGTTTAACAGCTTGACACAACGAGGATGTGTTTGTGTTTTGTAATTTTTGTGTTTAGTCTCGACAAGTAGGGTGCGTCTGGCTTTGTTGCTTTGACCCACACCACGACCCAACTTAGGGTGCGCTTGGTTTTGTTTGCGACCCTCCACAGACTGCCAAGGGTGCGTATGGGTTTGCTTATTTTTGTCCAAAACCAGCTCCAACGGGAGTGTTTGATTCTGTTGTTTACAGCTCGAATGGAGCTCACATCTGCTCATAACAGCCCCAACAACTGTGTTCGTCCGCCTATTTTCTGCCCAAATAGCATGCGTTTGCTGCTGATTTTTCTGCACCAAAAGGGTGCGTTTGTTAGCTGTAAACAACCCCAAAACAACCCCAACAGCGGGCGTTTGTTGG
The DNA here is from genome assembly GCA_030686995.1 of Artemisia argyi. NCBI lineage: Eukaryota > Viridiplantae > Streptophyta > Magnoliopsida > Asterales > Asteraceae > Artemisia > Artemisia argyi. The sequence goes on along the minus strand of CM060702.1, from coordinate 95,332,402 downwards.
CTGCAAAACAGCCCCAACTTGGGGTGCGTTTTGTTACTTAAAAATCTGCACTTAAATGGGTCATTTCATGCTTAATTTTCTGCAGTCAAAGGGATCGTTACATGCTGAAATTTTCTGCAAATAGCTTGCTGATCTGGAATTAAAACCCGATTTTCACCCTTTTCTGGTCCGAACCACTAAAAATGTAAAACACGAAAGTTGCTCAGAATGATGTTTTATACAAAAACTCTCGAAATGTAAGCTGAAAATGAAAAACAAAGACTGTAAACTATAAAAACCAACTGGACCCGTTTTGACCCAAAGGTAGCCATGACATAAAAATCCTTATAGCATTTTGACCTCTTGAGGCCGAGACACAGCCAGGGCTATTGACTCAAGGCCTTTTAGTCGAGACATAACCATGGCTATGGCCTTGGTTGTCTCAAAGTGTGAGTCTAGCCGCACGGCAAGTTTGAGTTCGATAACCCGAAACTTATTATTGAGAATTGACCACTTATTTGACATCGTTGGACTTTAATAAACTTAACCAACCTCATATCTTTTGCCTAGTTGCTTAATTGATTCTTACATGTTTATTTACCCTATATGCATGTGCTATATGTTTTATGCTTTGGCATGCGTTTATCTCGAGTCTAAGACTTCATACCACCACACGAATGAGATAGTAAACTTTTTACAAGCATTGATACAAATATTTCACGAAAACTAAAACGCTCCCATCTTTTGAAACTCATACATATCGATTACTTTTCGTGTGTCATTCTGAGACACATTACATATTTATTAGGTCGTGCTGGTTCCTTACTTTAATTCTTGACATAGCTTGTGATACTTTGAACGGTATTATGCCATCATAATGGAACTCATCACAACTCTCCCTTCATTATCAAGTTTGATTACACCACATTCTAAGTCGATAATTACATCATTAGTCGCTCTAGCAATACTCCAACGACCAATGTGGTCACAGTAGTAGATTTGACACATAATTACAACTTTAGGAAGATGCGAGTAAGACAATAGGATTAATAAAGACGAAGGTGTCTTTACAATTAAATGGTCATGTTGACCAAGATAAAAATGACTCCCATAGTTTTCGTGTTTCAGAGATAATAACAATTCAAGTAAGTCAAAGCCAAATAAAATTTTTGTACAAATAGAAAGATTTCTTGCAAACCTTACGAAGTATGACAAATTATTGATTTTCAATGGTTAGCTTAAAACTCATTTATGTTTAAGCAACAAACTTCTTGAATTCCCTTTTTCCAAAGACACACACACACACACACACAGACACACACACATATATATATATATATATATATATATATATATATATATATATATATATATATATATATATATATATATATATATATATATATATGAGATATTGTTTTCATCAAAATACAAAATATTTTGTAGTCACATCTTTTACATAATTATATTCATTACAAACTTCAAATAAAGTCACTCCAAAATACATTTATGACCAAATTTCACAATGTTTCACTCAAATAAATGTTGTTAATTTTAGAAACCATATCTCCAAGAAGGAACACGCATAACTCATGAACGAATCTCGAAAGCAACCACTATACCTACTTACTATTTGACCTTAGATGCGAAAGAAACCCCTCTACCAGAGATTGCCAATATTGATACACCATGCCTTAACACCACTACTTCAAATTATAACTTTTTCGCTCATTCCATATTATAAGACCCTCACGCTAGTATGAGCTCGTTGGATTAAAAGATCAAGGTACAATTACTCATCAAAATTTATATTCTTTTCGGAGATCGATATAGCTTAGTCACATTGGGACAAGACCTCATTTTCATGAAAGGACATCAAGAAGTTTCACCTGACCATAAGACATTTAGCTTGCATTCATGGAAAATCAAACATCATTCGATGTGGTACTTACTTGACTCAGATCACCCGTACAACAATTTGCATTCTTTATACATTTAGTCATGCCTAGAGGGATTAAGCATTTGAACCTGCGATCTTTACCTAGTATAAATTCTTGAATACTTCACATCATTGGTGTAGCAACCCGTAAATTTTCACACATCAAAATGAATATTTTGCTCTTTTGACTTTGACTTTTACCATAACATAAAAGCAATTACTATAACCGGTAGTTAACTGGTAGTCTTCCAAGTTAAATAATTCATTCTGTTTGAATTATTACTTTCTAAACAATTTCGTTCACTTCGGTCTATTTAACGAGAAGTTATCTTGCAAAACGTGAAAACCGCACACAACGCGTACCGGCACGACCCATAATTTTGCAGACTATTGTTTCAAATAATACTACTATTTATTTTTATCAGAAAATACGAATTAGTTATTTTCTGATGTGATGATTTAAAACTTAAAAACTAGAGGATATATCGCTTTTCCTAAAGAACGATACCAACACCGCATTAATAATGGTTTAAAATCCGATAATTAGTATTCGGAGTCAATAATTTCATTTTTATATTATTATTATAAAAACGATTCCAAAAATATATTTCTCTCAATTACCAATTTGAGGTATCGCGTTTACACTTTAATTCAACGGAACGCGGAATACACGGGGTAATAATAATTCAAAAATCTCAAATCTTATCCTATTTACTCACCGCCTCTCCCCCTCTCTTTTTAATAAGTAGAAGATAGATCAGACTTCTATCTTATCTCTCTCTCTAACGTACCATCTCACTACTCTCCCTCTCAAGAGCACAACCGACACCACCACTTATGCCACTGCCTCACCGCCATCACCAACAAGACAAAGAGATCAAGATTGTGGTTCCGATTCTGGTTTAAATGGTGATGAAAGGGTCTCGTTTGGTTCAAGTTAACCACAGCCGCACCTCCCTCACCACCATCTCTCTTCTTCTCGTTGGTATGTTCATCACCATCAAACAATCTTCCGTTTGATACATATATATTTTTTTTATTCGAATACAAACTGATTTACACAGTTTTCGTGGATTAAAAATTAGGATTAAAACATGTTTTGATTCATTCGTGTGGTAAAAATCACTTGTAAAGGGGTGATTGTTTGAGCTGGTTATATAAGGGTCGGGTTATACCCATTCGGGTCGGATCAGACCTGACTGACCACAGGTCTTGTTGAGTCTTGATTATAATTTGTTGATGTTATTGCTATTTTGATCTAAACTAAGTGAGGTTACGGGTGGTTATAGGGTCCCGGTGTATGTTTGTACCTAGTCTAGGCTTGACCAAAACACCACAAGGATGGTTGTTTGTTACCTGCTGTTGAGTTTAAAAGCCACCACAAGGGTGGTGTTGTTTGTGTAACCACATAAACACCACAAGGGTGTGTGTGTTTGTCTTGGATGGAAAAGAAAACCCATGTAGGGGTTATACTCATTTGGTTTAACAGTTTGACACAATGAGGATGTGTTTGTGTTTTGTAATTTTTGTGTTTAGTCTCGACAAGTAGGGTGCGTCTGGCTTTGTTGCTTTGACCCACACCACGACCCAACATAGGGTGCGCTTGGTTTTGTTTGCGACCCTCCACAGACAGCCAAGGGTGCGTATGGGTTTGCTTATTTTTGTCCAACACCAGCTCCAACGGGAGTGTTTGATTATGTTGTTTACAGCTCGAATGGAGCTCACATCTGCTCATAACAGCCCCAACAACTGTGTTCGTCCGCCTATTTTCTACCCAAATAGCATGCGTTTGCTGCTGATTTTTCTGCACCAAAAGGGTGCGTTTGTTAGCTGTAAACAGCCCCAAAACAGCCCCAACAGTGGGCGTTTGTTGGCTGCAAAACAGCCCCAACTTGGGGTGCGTTTTGTTACTTAAAAATCTGCACTTAAATGGGTCATTTCATGCTTAATTTTCTGCAGTCAAAGGGATCGTTACATGCTGAAATTTTCTGCAAATAGCTTGCTGATCTGGAATTAAAACCCGATTTTCACCCTTTTCTGGTCCGAACCACTAAAAATGTAAAACACGAAAGTTGCTCAGAATGATGTTTTATACAAAAACACTTGAAATGTAAGCTGAAAATGAAAAACAAAGACTGTAAACTATAAAAACCAACTGGACCCGTTTTGACCCAAAGGTAGCCATGACATAAAAATCCTTATAGCATTTTGACCTCTTGAGGCCGAGACACAGCCAGGGCTATTGACTCAAGGCCTTTTAGTCGAGACATAACCATGGCTATGGCCTTGGTTGTCTCAAAGTGTGAGTCTAGCCGCACGGCAAGTTTGAGTTCGATAACCCGAAACTTATTATTGAGAATTGACCACTTATTTGACATCGTTGGACTTTAATAAACTTAACCAACCTCATATCTTTTGCCTAGTTGCTTAATTGATTCTTACATGTTTATTTACCCTGTATGCATGTGCTATATGTTTTATGCTTTGGCATGCGTTTATCTCGAGTCTAAGACTTCATACCACCACACGAATGAGATACTAAACTTTTTACAAGCATTGATACAAATATTTCACGAAAACCAAAACGCTCCCATCTTTTGAAACTCATACATATCGATTACTTTTCGTGTGTCATTCTGAGACACATTACATATTTATTAGGTCGTGCTGGTTCCTTACTTTAATTCTTGACATAGCTTGTGATACTATATTCACCATACGCTGAGGTGAGTTCATAGCCCACTTTCCATTACTTAATTGTTTTACAAACCCTTGGGGGGAATACATGCTATTATTTTTCAACCGAACACAATGCTTTTCAATTGTATGCTTGCCTGATTGTTTTATTATCACTAAGTAACATCCTTGCAAATCCAAGATCCCTTATTATTAACCATTTAAACACTTGCGAGTGAGCGCGAATATTGTGAATAGCCTATTGGGATTGACGAATCCCATTTGTATTGACTAAGTTCAAACAAATGCATTAATATTTGAAACATAGGTATGACGGCAAAGTACCTACCGGGATAACTCCGCCGATTGATATTGGTACACGTTAACGTTTTGGTGTCATAAGCTTAGTGTAATAGTATCCGTTTTGTTTTCAACACCATTAGTGTGAGTCTATAGCTCACACTACCAACATATTGTGTTCAACCATTTAATAAACTCTATGAATTTCACTCAACCTTTGTGTTGACCTCTTAAGCATGTATTTCAGGTCCATGATGACCAAGGATGGCACGGAAGGGCATGGATATTCAAGAGGGCTATAAATTTTATTATCATTCAAAAACTCATTTAATGTAAATTGTAAACATGGAACCATCTGGGACCTCATTTTGTAATCTCTGATATTTATATAATTTGAATGATAAATCTTTTAAAACGACTCAATTAGAGTTTGTTTTCTATTATTGTGACTATTGTGCCGTCGAGTAACACCCAGTTTGAATTCCGCTGCATCCATGAATTGGGGGTGTTACAGATTGGTACCAGAGCCATGGTTATAAAGAAATGGGTCTAATTGAGACCTAAACTATAACCACAATTACAAGCAAAAACATTTTTATAGCCTTCCGATCTTCGTGCCTTCCATCCTCCAGACGATTATGGACTTATTAAGCATTTTATACTACATAAACATGTTAGCATATGAATATATGTACCCTTAGCATAATTGAGCATTTCCCCGTAGGCATTTTATGCTACATAAACATATAAGTATATTGATATATACACACTAGGCATTCTACACTACACGAACATATATAAGTATATTGATATATACACTCGATTTATTTTCAATCATTTTATCTAAACAATGGACTAAACATATCTGCACATGCCTATTCTAGGGCATTTCGATAGAATCACATCCTCCCAATCATGTTCCTACTCCAACATTTTATGTCCAAGACATTGTAACTAATTGCAATGGTCTTTCCTATTTCCAAGACATTGTATAATACAATGGTCTCGTTTATTTTCCAAGACATTGTATTATACAATGGTCTTTATTACATCCCTAGACACTGTAAATGAAACAGTGGTCTAATTCATTTCTCAGACATTGTATTATACAATGGTCTTAATCATTTCTCAAATGTTTTGAATCACACAATGGTCTATCCTACTTCCCAGACATTGTAAATTGCACAATGGTCTAATCTACTTCCAAGACATTGTGATTTGCGTAATGGTCTCTGGAACTATTCCATCACATCATCAATATCCTTTCTTATGATATCAAAAACCCATCACAATCTATCGATTTCTAAATAGAATATGAGATTTCTAAAGGACAAACTAATCCATCATCCACAAAAGCTGAAGTTTCTCTACATTCATCAAAGTTTAGCAACTATCTCTACATTCATCAAAGTTTTCTTCTGAAACCTTCATTGTTAAAAGTTTGTGATCCTGGCCAAGTATGGACTGTTTTAGAATTACTTAAAACTTTCTTTCCACACGTATCTACCTGTACTATCATCTATGCATTGGAATGTGAAAACATAGGTTACAAGTCTTGTATGGGCGGGACTTGCAACTGAATGGTTTGACATCGCCTTTGTTTAGTGGACAGTTTCTCAAAAGTAACGGACATATCACAAGTATACCTAATTTAGGTGTTTGAAAATTTTATCAAACCTCGGCTAAATATAGACTAGTCACCTATATTTAACCTAGGGACAGTGGAACATAGTCTGACTAACTATGTTCGACTTAAAATTTTCACATACTGAGAATAGTTGTACTTGGGTTATGTTCAGATTTATTTCCTACATGAACTCGATAAACCACCAGAATTCATTAAAACAATCTAGAGACACGATAGTGTCTTACCACTCAGCGAAATCTTAACACCTTATTATCTAATTTCATTCTTGAAAGTTTTCATTTATGAGATAATCCGAACTACTATCTTGGGATAGTTATCAATTCTTCTCTTCATCCCATAGAAGTACTATCCTGTTTAGGTCCTAAGGATACCATTCCATCATAAACCTATAAAATCTCTTAAGATTTTTAAAAGAAACTCAACATCTCAACCAATATTAATGTTAAGCATACACTACACACTTTTGTTCATCAACATATCACATCATTATCTTCACAACCGTTGAAACCACAAGCTCATTAACAGATCTTGATGCACTTTTAAAGCTCAAATCATCCTTAGTTACACCACAAGCACCTTCATCAGCTTTACAAGATTGAATATTCATTTTGTACTTTTGGAACACCAATATCATCTCGTAATAGACTACCTTGTAACTCACCGGCTAAGTATGAATGTTGTGTTGGGAATTCTTAGGTAGGATGATTTATAATGTCCTTATTTGAAATGGATTGGGATGCCTTTTCATTTAAATAAAAAAATTGTAAATCACCGAACCATAAGTTTATATTCCTCTATTTATATTGTTTGGGATGCCTCTCTATGTAAAAAAAAAAGAATTATAAACAAGTGGGCTTAGTTGTATCCGATATGACATGAGTATGAACACGAACTTTAGAATCTCCGGTATTCTATTTCTCAGCAAAAGTTTTAAGATCTCATTAGAACTTCCTAAGTTCATTCATAAGTTGTCACTTTTGCCGTTGCAAATCTTTACAATCATGATTTATTTATCGAGTTAATAGACTTGTTACACTTTTGACTTGGTTTAGTCTCAAACTAACAGATTGTGTTTTATATTATACCTACTTTACTTGGGTGTATGGACACCTACACATAAACTCTCCTAAGAGTTCCTTCCATTTGTTGATCTTTATTTTAGAGACATTGTTTCTCGAAATGTTCTCTCTCCACATCCCCGCACCGTTTGTTACTATTGTTATTTTTGCCATTATTTAATTCATGAGCAGACCGAGCTCTTACAACATGATCCACTGGCTTACGAGACATCAAAATTGATTCATCATCTAGGCACCTAAATGCAACCACTCCCTCTAGGCTTTTGAAACTGCTGCATTTGCAAGTCATGAAATCCTTGTGAAAACAACCTCTTAACACCTGGCACAACAATCACTCGAAGAGGCGCCACAACATTTGGTTCTCCAATATTTTCAGCTAGCCCTGCAACATTAGACTCTCCAATTGTGTTAGTCCTCCAAACATCTATACCCTTACTTTATTTCTTACAAATGTTAGTTTGAGCCATGATATTAATCATAGCACTTTCGCTCACCCATCAAAACATTAAAAGAGTTCCTGATTTCACCTGGGAGTGTGAGATCAAAATTCTCCACAAATACCTACAATCTTTCCCAGACATCTCAACATCGGACTATACAAGATCCAGACTAGGATTGGTCACTATTCCTCTAGAAGAGATCCAGATTGACGAATGTCTGAACTTTATCACAGAACCAATCAAGATCGTAGACCGTAAGGTCAAACGACTTAAGTAAGGTCGCATTCCTATTGTTCAAGAGTTCGTTAGAACTTTCGGTAAGAACTCGAATTCACGTAGGAGCGTGAAGACCAGATACGTCGCAAGTACTGTCACAACTCACCATTTCAGGTCATTTCGGGAACTTTGGAAAAACACTATTCATAAATCACTATTCATCAAAAACACTATTCATCGTTTTACTATTCATCGTTTTCGAGGTCAGTTTGATATTCTAAGAAACATTTGGGAAATTTACTATTCACTGAACACTATTCATTTCCGGAAAAGTTTTCACTATTCACTTGCATTACTCATTTCATCGTAAATTTAGTTTACGGGTATTCAAATTCGCGTAACCGGATTGGTTTAGGTGCGAATTCATTTCATTAGTGTTAAGAACACTGCATACGGACTGGAGATAGTCTGCATATCATCATAACAGCATTTTCATGTTATACCACTCTCAGGATTTTCAAATTACTATATTCAGTACATTTAACGTTTTTACGTATAAGTATTTATAGTAAACGTTAACACCCGGTTTGTACACGACGAATATATCTAAATATTCCCACAATGGTCCCGACATATTTTTATATCCATTTTAACATCATAAAAGTTATAACATTCAGTTACCCAGTATTTTGGAAATTTATTTTATTTATAACGTACGCTTATGAATATAACGACGGTTTACGTGAAAACTAAACAATAATCACCCGATCACTCAGTAAATGTACCCAACATATTTTTAATATGTTTTTAACATTATTATAACTTTATTTCATCCCGGTTAACTTTGTGAACGTTTATTGCTATTAAACCCGGTACCCGATTTTAACGAATAACACGTAATAACACTTAACGTTATACTAATTTTCTAATTAAATCACAAGTACCCAAACCCCCCCCCCCTTGGCTCACCAAAAACCGGGCACATGAAACACCCTTAACCTCATGCATTGATTTCTATTATTTAACTAATAAACCTTAAAAACCTTACTTTACCAAAAACCTTAAATCATAATCTTCACTTTTAGTAAGAAAGAAAAGTTTCTCATCTCCTTCCTCACCATCATAAGCCACGACCCACCCCATGCTCCATGATCCATCCACCATTTTTCAAAGTACAAAGCTACAAACTTGTTCCTTTTATCATTCTAATCAAGATTCTTGCATCAAACACACAAGTAATCCAAGGTTTCTAGCCATCTAATCATCTCATTTTATCAAGTAAGTTATCAACTTTATTTTTACATGAAACATCTTATATTTACTTGTATTTCATGATTTCCATGCTAAAAACCATGTACAACTAGCTATACCACCATTTATTTTGTCAAAAATGGAACATACAAACCCTAACTTTTTATTTATGAATCCCCTTGCTATAATAACTTGGTTAGGAGTCCATGGCACCCTAAGAAGGTGTATGGTAGGATTAGATTAGCTATGTGGTGATTACAAGAGGTTTAGTGATGTTAGAAATTAGTTATAAACCTTGAAAACTTGATTTGGAACATATTTTAGACATGCTGTCCCATTTTGTGAAAATCTGGAAATCAGTAAACACCAAGTGAACTTTGGCAAAATTTTTAGAAAATACTTTCAAAAATGAATCCGTAGGCGAAAGAACGGATTAAAAAGAGTTTATAACGAAGAAGTTATGATTTTTGTAAGATTGTAGACGAAAAGTATTTTTCTGAAAATGTTTGCTGTTGGACGTTTTTCATTGGACAAAAAGAGACTTTAGACGTAACCCGGAGGAGCCGAGCTTTCCAAAATATATTACTACCTACTAAGACGTAACCGTGGACATAAAGAACAAGTAAAACGGACAAGTAACGACAAAGATATTCACGTTTGAATATCGGCTAAAACCATTTTTATTTGGCAGCTTTTAATAAAAATGGACACTAAAACTACGAAGTACTTTTGTTAGCTAGAAATAATATTAAGTACCAAGCTTTATAACTAATGTAGTATTAGTTATTACAAGAATGTTTTCATCATTTCAAGGCGATATTACAAGGATTACAACCCGAGGATTTCAACGCTAACATGGAAACATACGATATATATATATATAAGTATATATATATTACAACTAGCTTATTATATTTTCTAATAGCAATATTTTTCCAAATTCTTGGATTATATATTTTGATAACACAAGTGTTTTTCCAAAGACTAGAGTGGTATAGAAACATGAGCATGGACATTCATAACATCATTTGGTGATCTAAAGGAGATCATTCATCATTCATTTTAGGTTGCGGCAGATAACCGTGCATTGTTGTCCTTAACATTCCGTTGCATTGTACCATTACTTCGAGGTGAGTCATAGCCCCTACTCTTTTAATTGTTTTATCAACTCTTTGGGGGAGATACATGCTACTACTTGCTTACTTGTACAAATTCACATAACATTATACTTGACTACATTATACATGATTTCATTATGCTTGATGTCATACATACGTGATTGTACTATACTTAACTGTGTTATACTAAACTGTGATGGTGTACTCTTGAGACTTCCAATGGCCCCAGATTAAGTTTCTGGGCACAACCATGGAGACATACATACATATTTCCAATGGCCCCAGATTAAGTTTCTGGGCACAACCATGGAGACATACATACATATTTCCAATGGCCCCAGATTAAGTTGCTGGGCACAACCATGGAGACAAACATACTTAAGTGAGGTCTTCGGAGATGAAGTGTAGACTCACTACTAATTGCTTAACTGTTGTTATGAACTTATACATATCTTAATCATATTATATTGTAGCAGTGGGTTGTAAACACACAGGTTACAAGTCTCTTATGGCGGGACTTGCAACTGAGTGGATTTACGATGCCTTTGCTGAGTGAACATTCTTTATAGACTTTTCATCTGTATTAAGGCAAACTCTATGAACTCACCAACCTTTGTGTTGACACTTTTAAGCATGTTTATCTCAGGTTAGAAAGGCGATAGCAGGTTTGTGGAGCTGAGAGTCTTAGGGCATGCTTTTGGAGACTTTCACTTTTATCGTTTACCATTCGATACACTTTAAAAACTTATGTATCATTCTACTTTGGGATCTTTGTTTTGTAAACTATGACTTTTATCTATTCGAATGGTAACTTTTCTAAAACGTCTCATTTAGAGGGCGTTTTCTATATCTTGTACTTTGTGCCCTGAAGTAGCATCCCTATGACACAGTCTTCCGCTGCGGTATTTTGGGGGTGTTACAGATTGGTACCAGAGCCTTGGTTATAGAGAACTAGGTTGTTTTAGAGTCTAGACTATAACTACATACATGTAGACTCTCCTCCCTATCGCCTTGCACTTTACATACACTTACGCTTGCTGGTAATTTATTTATTTTTAGACCCACGCTATTAGATACTTTGTAGAAACCGTTAGAAACTAGACTTCCCAGTGACTTTAACACTTAAGGGAGAATCCTTTGTTCCTTTGTACTAAGCGTGACATTCCCTAGATGCCCATTTAAGCAACGTCTACCACTGAGATATGTGTGCCTGGTGATATGTATACTTGTGAAAGGAAACATTTATAATTGTGGTGGCCAACATAATTATAAGTGCTTCACGACACACGTGGACATATGACTATGCAGATGTAGATCGGTGTTGGTACAACTTAGGAAAACTTTCTCCCCACTATTGTCACTCAAGTTGGCGATCATATGAATAACTTGGCAAACCACGAAAGCGGAATTAACAACACCAATGGTATAGGCCAGAATGGTAATGGCAACAACATCATTAGGACTGGATGTACGTATAAGGAATTTACGTCATGCAAGCCAATTGATTTCAATGGTGTAGGAGGCGCGTTGGCGTATACTCGATGGGTTGAAAAGATGGAGACGGTGATTGACATTAGTAACTGTGCAGCACATCAAATGGTGAAGTATTCCATGTGCTTACTATCAGGAAAGGCATTGACATGGTGGAATACGCAGATTCAAGCTAGGGGAAGAACGGCAGCTGTAGGTATGACATGGGACGATTTTAAGGCATTATTGAAAGAGGAATACTTCCCGGATAACGAGATGCAGAAGCTGGAGGATGAACTCTATCATCACTCTATGATAGGGGCTGGACATGCAGCCTACACAGATCGATTCCATGAATTAGCCAGACTAGTTCCACACCTAGTTACCCCTGAGTCCAAGAGGATCGAGAGGTACATATATGGTCTTGTCCCAGAAATTCGTGGGACTGTGAAAACAACTGAGCCTTCTACAATTCAGAGTGCAATATTGAGAGCAGGGACTCTGACAGATGAAATGGTTAGAAATGGAAGCTTGAGGAACAGTGATAAAAGGAAGGGAACAAGCGAGTCAAACAAGCAAATGGGCACAATAGCTGACAACAAAAGGGCAAGGACCTTTGCGGCAACTAATTCTAGTCAGAAAGAGTATTTAGGCCCGCATCCTAAATGTACGAAATGTAACTTTCATCATCAAAAGATTGCGCCCTGCCGTGTGTGTGCATTTTGCAGACAGTCTAGTCATTTTACAAACCAGTGTAGAGAACCAGTGAACCAAAAGACATGCTATGAGTGTAACAGCCCGGATCACTTTCGGAACACCTGTCCTAAGTTGAAAAGGAATTTTAACCAAGGAGGCAATCGTCCAAACTTAGCAGCAGCAATTGAAGGGCCACGAGATGAGGCCAATGAGATTCCACCCGCACTTGGCAGAGCTTACTTCCTAGGAAATCCTATCACCCAACATGTCCGCGATAGCACAACGGGTACATTCTCTTGAACAACTATCGTATTTTAGTAGCACTTAAGTCTTAATATAGGACCTATACACAACACTGACTAATCTGAGACCTAGCAGCATTAACCTTAGTCATACTAACATTAGTAATTTGATTAGTGTAAGCAATTCCAAAGTCGAGCCAATCTTTCAAAAGATCTTTTTCAAGGATGTTGAATCCAGACCTTGATTTTTAGCTTGGTTCTAGTGACTGTTCTTGTTTGATTGGGTTGCGAAAATCAAGCTAAAAGTTAAAGTCATCACTCAAACCGATTTAGCTTAATCTCATGACTATTCTTGTTTGATTGGGTTGTGGGCTTAAGTGAAAATCGGTTACCTAAATGATTAACCTAAAAGAGGTCTTTTGAGGACTAAGCTCGGGATTGGGAAGGTTTGCCTCATCAAGTCTGACCACGAGAACATACCTAGTTGGATAGAAACCCACATACATAAGCTTTGACACATTTAACTGATTAACATTAACTGAACCTCGGGACGAAGTTCTTTTTAGAGGGGAAGACTGTCACAACTCACCATTTCAGGTCATTTCAGGAACTTTGGAAAAACACTATTCATAAATCACTATTCATCAAAAACACTATTCATCGTTTTACTATTCATCGTTTTCGAGGTCAGTTTGATATTCTAAGAAACATTTGGGAAATTTACTATTCACTGAACACTATTCATTTCCGGAAAAGTTTTCACTATTCACTTGCATTACTCATTTCATCGTAAATTTAGTTTACGGGTATTCAAATTCGCGTAACCGGATTGGTTTAGGTGCGAATTCATTTCATTAGTGTTAAGAACACTGCATACGGACTGGAGATAGTCTGCATATCATCATAACAGCATTTTCATGTTATACCACTCAGGATTTTCAAATTACTATATTCAGTACATTTAACGTTTTTACGTATAAGTATTTATAGTAAACGTTAACACCCGGTTTGTACACGACGAATATATCTAAATATTCCCACAATGGTCCCGACATATTTTTATATCCATTTTAACATCATAAAAGTTATAACATTCAGTTACCCAGTATTTTGGAAATTTATTTTATTTATAACGTACGCTTATGAATATAACGACGGTTTACGTGAAAACTAAACAATAATCACCCGATCACTCAGTAAATGTACCCAACATATTTTTAATATGTTTTTAACATTATTATAACTTTATTTCATCCCGGTTAACTTTGTGAACGTTTATTGCTATTAAACCCGGTACCCGATTTTAACGAATAACACGTAATAACACTTAACGTTATACTAATTTTCTAATTAAATCACAAGTACCCAAACCCCCCCCCCCCCCCCCCCCCCCTTGGCTCACCAAAAACCGGGCACATGAAACACCCTTAACCTCATGCATTGATTTCTATTATTTAACTAATAAACCTTAAAAACCTTACTTTACCAAAAACCTTAAATCATAATCTTCACTTTTAGTAAGAAAGAAAAGTTTCTCATCTCCTTCCTCACCATCATAAGCCACGACCCACCCCATGCTCCATGATCCATCCACCATTTTTCAAAGTACAAAGCTACAAACTTGTTCCTTTTATCATTCTAATCAAGATTCTTGCATCAAACACACAAGTAATCCAAGGTTTCTAGCCATCTAATCATCTCATTTTATCAAGTAAGTTATCAACTTTATTTTTACATGAAACATCTTATATTTACTTGTATTTCATGATTTCCATGCTAAAAACCATGTACAACTAGCTATACCACCATTTATTTTGTCAAAAATGGAACATACAAACCCTAACTTTTTATTTATGAATCCCCTTGCTATAATAACTTGGTTAGGAGTCCATGGCACCCTAAGAAGGTGTATGGTAGGATTAGATTAGCTATGTGGTGATTACAAGAGGTTTAGTGATGTTAGAAATTAGTTATAAACCTTGAAAACTTGATTTGGAACATATTTTAGACATGCTGTCCCATTTTGTGAAAATCTGGAAATCAGTAAACACCAAGTGAACTTTGGCAAAATTTTTAGAAAATACTTTCAAAAACGAATCCGTAGGCGAAAGAACGGATTAAAAAGAGTTTATAACGAAGAAGTTATGATTTTTGTAAGATTGTAGACGAAAAGTATTTTTCTGAAAATGTTTGCTGTTGGACGTTTTTCATTGGACAAAAAGAGACTTTAGACGTAACCCGGAGGAGCCGAGCTTTCCAAAATATATTACTACCTACTAAGACGTAACCGTGGACATAAAGAACAAGTAAAACGGACAAGTAACGACAAAGATATTCACGTTTGAATATCGGCTAAAACCATTTTTATTTGGCAGCTTTTAATAAAAATGGACACTAAAACTACGAAGTACTTTTGTTAGCTAGAAATAATATTAAGTACCAAGCTTTATAACTAATGTAGTATTAGTTATTACAAGAATGTTTTCATCATTTCAAGGCGATATTACAAGGATTACAACCCGAGGATTTCAACGCTAACATGGAAACATACGATATATATATATATAAGTATATATATATTACAACTAGCTTATTATATTTTCTAATAGCAATATTTTTCCAAATTCTTGGATTATATATTTTGATAACACAAGTGTTTTTCCAAAGACTAGAGTGGTATAGAAACATGAGCATGGACATTCATAACATCATTTGGTGATCTAAAGGAGATCATTCATCATTCATTTTAGGTTGCGGCAGATAACCGTGCATTGTTGTCCTTAACATTCCGTTGCATTGTACCATTACTTCGAGGTGAGTCATAGCCCCTACTCTTTTAATTGTTTTATCAACTCTTTGGGGGAGATACATGCTACTACTTGCTTACTTGTACAAATTCACATAACATTATACTTGACTACATTATACATGATTTCATTATGCTTGATGTCATACATACGTGATTGTACTATACTTAACTGTGTTATACTAAACTGTGATGGTGTACTCTTGAGACTTCCAATGGCCCCAGATTAAGTTTCTGGGCACAACCATGGAGACATACATACATATTTCCAATGGCCCCAGATTAAGTTTCTGGGCACAACCATGGAGACATACATACATATTTCCAATGGCCCCAGATTAAGTTGCTGGGCACAACCATGGAGACAAACATACTTAAGTGAGGTCTTCGGAGATGAAGTGTAGACTCACTACTAATTGCTTAACTGTTGTTATGAACTTATACATATCTTAATCATATTATATTGTAGCAGTGGGTTGTAAACACACAGGTTACAAGTCTCTTATGGCGGGACTTGCAACTGAGTGGATTTACGATGCCTTTGCTGAGTGAACATTCTTTATAGACTTTTCATCTGTATTAAGGCAAACTCTATGAACTCACCAACCTTTGTGTTGACACTTTTAAGCATGTTTATCTCAGGTTAGAAAGGCGATAGCAGGTTTGTGGAGCTGAGAGTCTTAGGGCATGCTTTTGGAGACTTTCACTTTTATCGTTTACCATTCGATACACTTTAAAAACTTATGTATCATTCTACTTTGGGATCTTTGTTTTGTAAACTATGACTTTTATCTATTCGAATGGTAACTTTTCTAAAACGTCTCATTTAGAGGGCGTTTTCTATATCTTGTACTTTGTGCCCTGAAGTAGCATCCCTATGACACAGTCTTCCGCTGCGGTATTTTGGGGGTGTTACAAGTACTTCCATCTTTTCTCGACTCTCGAACACTCTGTAAGCAGATAACTCCCGCTGAACTTCGGGACGAAGTTCCAATTGAGGGGTGGATACTGTAGCAACCCGTAAATTTTCACACATCAAAATGAATATTTTGCTCTTTTGACTTTGACTTTTACCGTAACATAAAAGCAATTACTATAACCGGTAGTTAACTGGTAGTCTTCCAAGTTAAATAATTCATTCTGTTTGAATTATTACTTTCTAAACAATTTCGTTCACCTCAGTCTATTTAACGAGAAGTTATCTTGCAAAATGTGAAAACAGCACACAACGCGTACCCGCACAACCCATAATTTTGCAGACTATTGTTTCAAATAATACTACTGTTTATTTTTATCAGAAAATACGAATTAGTTATTTTCTGATGTGATGATTTAAAACTTAAAAACTAGAGGATATATCGCTTTTCCTAAAGAACGATACCAACACCGCATTAATAATGGTTTAAAATCCGATAATTAGTATTCGGAGTCAATAATTTCATTTTTATATTATTATTATAAAAACGATTCCAAAAATATATTTCTCTCAATTACCAATTTGAGGTATCGCGTTTACACTTTAATTCAACGGAACGCGGAATACACGGGGTAATAATAATACAAAAATCTCAAATCTTATCCTACTTACTCACCGCCTCTCTCCCTCTCTTTTTAATAAGTAGAAGATAGATCAGACTTCTATCTTATCTCTCTCTCTAACGTACCATCTCACTACTTTCCCTCTCAAGAGCACAACCGACACCACCACTTCTGCCACTGCCTCACCGCCATCACTAACAAGACAAAGAGATCAAGATTGTGGTTCTGATTCGGGTTTACATGGTGATGAAAGGGTCTCGTTTGGTTCAAGTTAACCACAGCCGCACCTCCCTCACCACCATCTCTCTTCTTCTCGTTGGTATGTTCATCACCATTAAACAACCTTCCGTTTGATACTTATATTTTTTTTATTTATTCGAATACAAACTGATTTACACTGTTTTCGTGGATTAAAAATAAGGATTAAAACATGTTTTGATTCATTCGTGTGGTAAAAATCACTTGTAAAGGGGTGATTGTTTGAGCTTGTTATATAAGGGTCGGGTTATACCCATTCGGGTCGGATCAGACCTGACTGACCACAGGTCTTGTTGGGTCTTGATTATAATTTGTTGATGTTATTGCTATTTTAATCTAAACTAAGTGAGGTTACGGGTGGTTATAGGGTCCCGGTGTATGTTTGTACCTAGTCTAGGCTCGACCAAAACACCACAAGGATGGTTGTTTGTTACCTGCTGTTGAGTTTAAAAGCCACCACAAGGGTGGTGTTGTTTGTGTAACCACATAAACACCACAAGGGTGTGTGTGTTTGTCTTGGCTGGAAAAGAAAACCCATGTAGGGGTTATACTCATTTGGTTTAACAGCTTGACACAATAAGGATGTGTTTGTGTTTTGTAATTTTTGTGTTTAGTCTCGACAAGTAGGGTGCGTCTGGCTTTGTTGCTTCGACCCACACCACGACCCAACATAGGGTGCGCTTGGTTTTGTTTGCGACCCTCCACAGACTGCTAAGGGTGCGTATGGGTTTGCTTATTTTTGTCCAACACCAGCTCCAACGGGAGTGTTTGATTCTGTTGTTTACAGCTCGAATGGAGCTCACATCTGCTCATAACAGCCCCAACAACTGTGTTTGTCCGCCTATTTTCTGCCCAAATAGCATGCGTTTGCTACTGATTTTTCGGCACCAAAAGGGTGCGTTTGTTAGCTGTAAACAGCCCCAAAACAGCCCCAACAGCGGGCGTTTGTTGGCTGCAAAACAGCCCCAACTTGGGGTGCGTTTTGTTACTTAAAAATCTGCACTTAAATGAGTCATTTCATGCTTAATTTTCTGCAGTCAAAGGGATCGTTACATGCTGAAATTTTCTGCAAATAGCTTGCTGATCTGGAATTAAAACCCGATTTTCACCCTTTTCTGGTCCGAACCACTGAAAATGTAAAACACGAAAGTTGCTCAGAATGATGTTTTATACAGAAAGTCGCAAAACGTAAGCTGAAAATGAAAAACAAAGACTGTAAACTATAAAAACCAACTGGACCCGTTTTGACCCAAAGGTAGCCATGACATAAAAATCCTTATAGCATTTTGACCTCTTGAGGCCGAGACACAGCCAGGGCTATTGACTCAAGGCCTTTTAGTCGAGACATAACCATGGCTATGGCCTTGGTTGTCTCAAAGTGTGAGTCTAGCCGCACGGCAAGTTTGAGTTCGATAACCCGAAACTTATTATTGAGAATTGACCACTTATTTGACATCGTTGGACTTTAATAAACTTAACCAACCTCATATCTTTTGCCTAGTTACTTAATTGATTCTTACATGTTTATTTACCTTGTATGCATGTGCTATATGTTTTATGCTTTGGCATGCGTTTATCTCGAGTCTAAGACTTCAAACCACCACACGAATGAGATACTAAACTTTTTACAAGCATTGATACAAATATTCCACGAAAACTAAAACGCTCCCATCTTTTGAAACTCATACGTATCGATTACTTTTCGCGTGTCATTCTGAGACACATTACGTATTTATTAGGTCGTGCTGGTTCCTTACTTTAATTCTTGACATCGCTTGTGATACTATATTCGCCATACGCTGAGGTGAGTTCATAGCCCCACTTTCCATTACTTAATTGTTTTACAAACCCTTGGGGGGAGTACATGCTATTATTTTTCAACCGAACACAATGCTTTTCAATTGTATGCTTGCCTGATTGTTTTATTATCACTAAGTAACATCCTTGCCAATCCAAGATCCCTTATTATTAACCATTTAATCACTTGCGAGGGTTACTTGCGAGTGAGCGCGAATATTGTGAATAGGCCTATTGGGATTGACGAATCCCATTTGTATTGACTAAATTCAAAAAAATGCATTAATATTTGAAACATAGGTATGACGGCAAAGTACCTACCGGGATAACTCCGCCGATTGATATTGGTACACGTTAACGTTTTGGTGTCATAAGCTTAGTGTAATAATATCCGTTTTGTTTTCAACACCGTTTTGTTTTCAGATCCATGATGATCAAGGATGGCACGGAAGGGCATGGATATTCAAGAGGGATATAAATTTTATTATCATTCAAAAACTCATTTAATGTAAATTGTAAACATGGAACCATCTGGGACCTCATTTTGTAATCTCTGATATTTATATAATTTGAATGATAAATCTTTTAAAACGACTCAATTAGAGTCTGTTTTCTATTATTGTGACTATTGTGCCGTCGAGTAACACCCAGTTTGAATTCCGCTGCATCCATGAATTGTGGGTATTACAATTGGCACCAAGTTTCTGCCCTATATCCTTTCACACATAAATTATCCTCTTCAGTTGATTGTAGATGCCTTAATGACACGTTCATCCTTCACGCTCTCAATATTACTACCATATTCTCGACCACTTCATAATCATAAACCACTACCCTGTATTGAACTAAAATATTTACATTCTTTAAATAAGTGGATTACTAGACTATTACCATTCCATAAGATTGACCTACGTATCCAATACACCATTCAACGAATTTTGTTTCAAGCTATTTTACTACCCTATGGGGAAATTGTTTTACAGAATTTCTACAGTATGCTATTTTGTTACCACTCTATAAATTGATTTTCTGTCATTACGTCAATTATTTACTATTATTATACGAAACAATTTTTAGGTTATCTTGAAAAGAAATATGTAGAATACCATTTTTAATAACAATGCGTTAAACACCATCTAAAACTTTTGAGAAAAGTAATACTATTTTGACTAAATCAAGCATCGCATCATTAGTCCTCAATTATACATAGCCTGATCACCTATGTATAATTCAGGAAGGATTATGCCATGAAGTAAATAATTTTTTTTTTTTAAGTATTGCTAATAACAATCTTCATGTAAAAGCGTTTTAAACAAGTAAACTCTTTTATAAATGTCTCTTTCGGACAAACTTTCCCCTGGATACTTACCCCACCTGTCACTCACTTAGCCATTAAGTTGGACTTTCCATTGACTTCTTTAGGAGAGACTTTCCCTATCAAGTACTAGGAGGATTCCTCGATACAAGAAAAACAATAAAATGATTACGGAACTACTAAACCTGGACTAAGAAAATTCATAATCCAACAACAATCCTAAGATACCACGATACCATCTGAATCACCATCTTTGACCTAGTTGTCAAGTTTTATCATTCAAAAGTACTAGCGAGACTGAGCTACAGGATTGAATACATTGTGAAGGTACGCTAAGCAACACTATAGAAATAAATCAAGCCTCCTAACCGATATTGTGGAGTGTTCCATTTAAACATGGCCTCATCCAAACGCAAACTTCCCTGTAATGAGTTTTTACCAAGGATAATTGTTTAAATTAAGAATATCGATATGGATTACCCTAAGGAGTTGTGTTCTCTAGAAATTTTAGATAACCTCATTTTCATACCAAGAAAGGGATCCGACCCGAATATATATTCTGCCAACATGATGATAATTTCAACGATAAACCTTTTCAAGACATAAGTTAGTTTGAATATTATGCTTGTAGTTTTGCCTAAATAGCACCAATAGGCATTATCCAACCTCAGGAACTAAACGTTAGACATCTATGCATTTATGCGAACATTACCTATCCTACTATTTTATCCTTGTTAATACTTTCACTTTTAAATGAAGTTGATTCAAAAATTGCGTTTACATAAATCACATACCTTGTATAAAATGATTTCTGAAATTACTATTTTGAACAAGTACGATATATATATATTTTTGGGTCAATATTTATCAAAACCATCGTACAAAGAGAAAAATATAAACATCAAACTTTGGTAAACATTCCTATTCACAACATGTTTGGAAACAGTTTCACATTTCATAACTACTCAATTTTGAATCATCAAGAAAGATATTACTTAGTAAATCATTTGCTTCATTTTCTAAATTCGTTTACTCAGAAAAGGATTTCAACCAAAACTCACAATCTCGAGACAAATTCCAAAACTAATCACCATACTACATCGCTTATGCATTTAGGATTTTTGAAACTTGACAACAAAGAACGTTGGAATATTTGATGAAGGAAATTAGGAAGGACACCATAAATTAAGTACAAACGTCTGTAATGGAGACCTAACCTAATAGGCATAGAAATACACATGTCTTAGCATCCGTTGGAACAAAACACAAGGAATCCAAAATTGTTACCTATATTCTATCCCCTTCAGATAACGCCGAGTTCGAAAGACAGAACATTGTGGAATTAGTCACAAGATTTATAGTACCCATTTCAATTGTTCGTGATAAAGGTAATCGAATCACCTCAGACTTCTAACAATCATTTTAAGATTTTCTTCGGAACTCCATTTAGATGTAAACACCGCCTACCATCCTCAGACCGATGGTCAGAACGAGAGAATGATTCAAACATAGGAAGATATGCTCAGAGTAGGAGTGATTGACTCTAGAAATGGTTGGACTAGCCATTTACCATAAATCAAATTCAGATGCAACCATAGTTATTGCGCGAGCATAGAGACTACACCATTTGATGCACTCTATGGTCGATGTGCCAACATCCATTGATGAATCGAAATTTGGAAAAGCCCAACTCACTAGTCTAGTAGGCATTCATAAAATAACCAGAAATTTCTTACAAGTCAAGAATCAGTTACAAGTTCTATAAGTTGTAAACCATTAAAACTTCAAGTTGGTAGGCAGAGTCATGTTGAAATTTTTGCCTAGGAAAGGCGTGATATCATTCAGAAAATTCGGAAAGTTAAACCCGATATACACTAGACCATTTAATATTTCATATAGAGTAGGCCTAGTGGTCATCAGACTTGAGCCTTGTTAGAGAACAGCAGGATTACACAAGCATGTTTCACATTTTTCAAATCTCAAGAAATGACTTTCAGATTAGTCACTTATGATTCCATTAGAAGGAATCCAACCCAATGACAAACCGAAACCTGGTAGTAGAACCAGTAGAAATCATGGACCGTGAGGTCGAACAGTTGAAGCAGAGTCAAATTCCTATCGTGAAAGTTCGCTGGAATTCTCAAATATTATCATCTTTTCACCAAAGTTTACTCCAGAAACCAACACAAACTGAACTTCGGGACGAAGTTCCTTTTAGAGGGGAAGACTGTCACAACTCGTAATTTCAGGTCATTTTCCAAACTTCGATAATTTACTATTCATTAGTTACTATTCACTGATTACTATTCATCATTTTACTATTCATCATTTTCAGAGTCAGTTTGAGATTCTGAGAACACTTCTCTTACCACCATTACTCCCTCTCATACCAAAATTCGTCCATAAAATCCCAGGAAACTTTGGAGGTCCAAGAAGTCATCGAGGTCAAAACATCAAGAAGTCATCACCAATACTTGAGGCATCATTACTACATCATTTGTTATCTTATTTCAATCATTGTAAGACTTTTAATTATGATTTCTAATGTTCAAAATTCTGAGTTTATGTTCATGTTTGCTATGAGTGGTTAGTGCCTTTGTGCACTTACTTAGATGATGTTTATTATTTAATGGTTTGCTTATGATTGTGATAGCATGTTTTAATTCAATTGCAAGTCAATCCTAAGAACCAATTGTACCTTAAGTTTCATCGTGACATTTGTTTAGCCAAGGTTAACTAATTGATAATAGTTTCAAGGGTCGAAAGATTTGTTATTATTCAACTAGTTATAATCATTTGTCTATGAATGATTGTTTTTCACCATAATTATTCTTGACTAAACAAAGAAACAAGAAGTATGATTGTAATGTGAATGCTTTTATAACATCAAATTGGATTGTTTGTAAACCTTTAGTTGGACGAAAGTTTAGATGTTTATAAACAATTGTAACCTTTTTGTCTATGAATGGGTTACCTTTTGTAATGACCATTTCCTAAGAGTATTTGATTTGTAATAAGAGTTTGTTCTTGTGTTTAAGATATTCACCATACCTTATGAACCTTGGATGGATCTTGAATTGATTGGTTTACACCTAAAGCTTGTTTTTATGAACTAAAATATTGGCCACGGTTTAACTTGTAGAAACCATAGATTAGACCACCATCTATTTATCACAACCAACATGTTATCAAAAGTTATCACAATCATGTGTGTCATTAAGTAGTAAACTAGTCTAAGCAAGTGTAGTTTTTAATCTTATTGAATTTTCATAATCATCATTTTCGTGTTACTTGTTGCTTATATGGTATTTTGGATCGTGACAACCAATTACCATCTTTTTATTGCTTACTATTACATAGATTCTTCACAATTGAAAACACCCAAATCCCTGCGAACGATCCCGACTTACCATCATATGTTGCTATAACGGACGAGTACACTTGCTCGTATGTGTTGTTTCTAGATTTGGTAATTCACCCTTATAAATTTAAAACTTGTACTAACAAATAGCACATCAGATGACAAATAAACCTTCGAAACACATGAAATAAAAAACGGTTGTCAAAATTCCCCGACTCACATGCCTGGTGCTGGCGCGCTGCCCGCGGGTGACACGCCATGCTTCTGTATGGATCGGGACGAATTTTGAAAGTTGGCTTTCCCTTTACCCGACAAATGTGGATCTTTCAATACAAGTATGAATATGCTATGTGCTTAATTGAGAACACTCGAAACGTGTTTTGGGATTAGAGAGATCCAACTTTTGAAACACCCATTCATGGGGAAAATGCCAACTCATGTTTTCTAACTCTTGCCTCTAGCCAAGGCATTTCTAAACTTAGGGAGCTTATATACTTCACGTAACATCACGTGAAAGCATCCATATGCTCATAACATGTGCTTACGTCTTCTCTAATCACGTAACGGGTTTACTCCCTTATTGATCAAACTAAATCAAAGGTTACTTTGGGTAAACGCATCCTTTCCCACTTGGGTTATGCTTTACATCAAGGCAAAGCACTTGGCTTGTTTGTACCAAAGTGTTAGTTGAGTACGTCGAGTCGGGGAAAGGCACAAGTTATGAAACTATGGATTCTCGACGTTGTGTTACTTGAACTTATAAGTAACCTATGATTTTCTCAACTTATAATCTAAATTGTCTAAACCTTTTCTCCTTAATGACAATTAGATTATTTCTTAATCTCTTCTTAATCTTCTTAAACACAAGAGACAAAGCCTCCAAACAACCCAACATCTTCTTACATATTCCCTTACACCTCTTACACACTCACATAATATTTGACTTTCACACTCTCCCATACAAGATTCCCCACTTTATACAATACCCATACACCTTTCTCATACACCAATACATACTCTTCCCTATACATACATACACACTTTTCCACACACACCTTTATTTTCAAAATACACACACTTCACTCATATACCTCTCTTCACATACACAAGGCTCCCCATCTTATCAACCTTACACACTCCTTACATATACAACTCACTCTCTATACACATCCCATCCTTACAACACATACCTTACACTCCCAATACCTTTACATTCAAACTTACACACACTACTCACAACCATCCCATTCTCTACACACACTAGGCTCCCCATCACATCTAACTCTTACATATTCTCTTACATACTCTTACACTATCCAACCTTTATTCCCTTACACACTTACACAATCCAACTCATACCTTATATTCCTTACACCCTTTCACATCCCAAACCTTTCTCTCCAAGAATCGAGTCACTAGGTTAGGTTAGGACTTGGTTCAAAGAAACTATATTCATTCATTCAATTGTTTGAAAAGGAAGTCTTGTGTCTTGGTGACCAAGCCTAGATCTTTGGGGATCTAGTTGGGGTTTGATACTTCTGGTGCGAAGTCTTGGTAGTGGCCTTGGTGACCCTTAGGTGAAGTTGAATCGCGAGATTCTTTTGGGTTGTTTTCTTTGTGAGCATCGATATTGGCGAATATCGGTGGAGTAAATTGTAACGGTTTGTAGTCCACCGAAAGGATTATACTAGTGGAATAGTATCGTGTCGTGGATTCGCAACTGGATGTATGGATGGTATAAACCCCCATCCTAAACCAGTATATATCGTGGTGTCTCTTTACTTGCTTTATATACTTTGGTTGTGTTTGTAGTTGTTGGATTATTGTACAACCACTTGGTGACTCTTACGGCTTAAAGTTTTTAGACATTCAAAAAGCCTAAGAAACCGTATGCACCCCCTTCTACGGTTCTACGATTGCTATCAAAGTGGAATACTCAAGTTTTTTTGAACTTTAAAACCTTCTCAAGAAGTCGTTTTAGGTCAAAAACTTCTTTTCCTAAAATCTAAAATCCTAACAAAGATTTTTAGGAAAAGTAGAGTATAGATCCATGCCTCAGGAGAACCTTATGCTCTTTGGGGTGAATACATTTGATTATGAAGATCTATGCATGGAGAATCCGATGATTAGATTTGAAGACACTTGGAGTTGTAGCAATGATGAAGATGACAAAGAAAGGAATGAATCATGCTTCATGGCTTTAGGATTTTCAAAGGTACATCTAGATCCCTTTAATTCAAACAATACATTAGATGCTAATGATTTAGAAAAGGACAACCTTCAACTAATAAGAATAAATAATGATTGGATTAAAGAACTAAAAGCTCTACTTCGAGAGAAACGAATTCTACAACAAGAGACAAATAAACTATCTAGTAGAGCAAATGAGTTTGAACTTGAAATTAAGAAGATCAAAGCCAAAGAGGTGGTTGAACCATGCTTAATTTTTGAAAAACTTACACATGTGGTTGACTCTTTGAACAATGATATGTCTAAACTTCAAGATAAAGCTATGAGTTTTTCAAAGTTTAAGAAAAGTAACATAAACTTAGAAAAAAAGTTTCATGTCAAGATAAGGAAGATCTTACAAAATTTGAATCCACAAAAATCACTAAAGAAAGTTTAGAGAAATCAAAAGTAGCTACTAATGTAAATGAAAACTTATCTTGTCTTCGGTCAAAATCAATAATTCCTCAAACACATGCTTCAAGTTCTTACGGTATTCAAGTACTAATCTTAAGTGTTAAAGAGATGAAACAATTCTACAAACCTACCACTCAAAATAGGTATGATACATTCAAGAAACATAAGACTCATTCAAAAAACAAGTATCATAGCCAAACATCTTTTCAAAAGAAAAATGTATTTCATAGGAGAGACAACTCGTACTCAAACAAAAAATTTTCAAAGACCAAAAAATCCTAAGTTCTCTTCTCAAGACACTCATTGGAAAATATTCTCAGGATTTGGACTTAAAATACTTTGTAATTTACTCCAAGATCCAAGAATGTATAACATGGAAGTGCTCTATGCTAACCTCAATGGACCCAAAAGAAAATGGGGACCGAGAGTTTGAGTTTCATGTTCGTTTTATAGGTATGCCAAGAAGATAAGTGTATGCCAAACAAAGCCTGTGAATCACACATTGAGAAGGCATTTAAAACTGCCATTGGCATTATTGGAGATAGTTTTACACTTTGGCATAAAATATTAGGGCATGCTAGCATGAAGGTAATTCTTAAGTTAATTTCCAAAGCATTAGTTCGAAATTTGCCTAAGCTAGATTTTGTTAAACATTCTTACAGTGCATGTATATTAGGAAAGCAAATCCATGCAAGTCAAAAACATAATATTCATGATATCTTAAGTAAAAGGGTCTTAGAATTACTTCACATAGGGTTATTTGGTCCATAAACCACTTAAAGCTATGAAGGTAACTTCTATACGTTGGTTGTTGTTGATGATTTCTCAAGGTATACATGGATAAATTTTTTGAAATCTAAAAATGAAGTATTCGAGAAATTTAAAACTTAGGAAGGAGTCTACAAAACCTACATGGTTGTTGCATTGCTTCTATTCAAACGAGTCTTGGTGGAAATTTTCATAATAATGTGCAATTTGGGGAATTTTGTGATAAATATGGAATTCTACATAATTTTTGATCTTCTAAATCTCCTCAAACTAATGGGGTTGTAGAAAGAAAGATTCGATGCTTACAAGAAATGTGTTTAATAATGCTTAATCAACAATCTATCTGACAAAAGTTTTGGTGTCATACTATAGAAACCGCCTCTTTCATTCTTAATAGAACATCATTACTAAATCGGCTAATAAAACACCTTATGAGATTCTTAGGGGCAAAAAGCCTTCACTAGGATATTTTAAAATCTTTTGTTGTAAATGCATAATCTCCAACACACATAATGGAATTTTCTTAGGATACTCACATCCATCAAAGGCTTATAAAGTTTTTAATAAGGAGACTTTTAAAATTATTGAAACAATTGACGTAAGCTTTAACGAAGACGAATGCTTGCCACTGGAAGATAAACTAGGGAAGAATAATGATCAAAGTCAAGATCTTATCACACTAATCTAGTTGATACAATAGATCATAATATTGAAGGTGATTTAGAGAATGATTTTGTAGCACAAGCTCAAAACAATACATTTGCATTCATATCTACTATAGAACAAAAATGTTTTGAGGAAGCTATTAGTAACGAAAATTGGATTATGGCAATGCATTTTGAGATAGACCAACTCACACGTAATGATGTTTGGTAATTAGTCCCTCTACCTAATGCTCGGACTCCTCTAGAACTTAAATGGACTTTTAATAACGTCAAGCACGAAAACGGAACAACTTGTGAAAATCATGCTAAGTTAGTAATAAATGATTTTGATTAAATTGAAAAACCTATTAATCCCATTTTTGCCCCGGTTGCACAAATAGAGTCTCTACGAATTTTACTTGCATATGCATGTAATGGTATGTTTAAACTTAAACAAATGAATGTAAAAAATGTTTTTAGTCAAGTCATCAAAAGTGATGTATATGTTACACAACCACTGGGATTTATTAATTTTCAAAAACCTAATAATGTTTATAAAATAAAGAAAGATTTGCATGGACTTGAACTAGAAAATCATTCATGTCATAATAGTGTAATACCCTTCCTTGTTGAAAATAAATATGCAAGAGGCATGAAGAATAAGTCGTTATTCTTCAAGATAAGAGACAAGTATCAAGTAATCATTCAAATCTTTGAGGATGATATTGTCTTTGGATCTACATGCCAAGCATTGCATGATGAATTCATTAAGTGCATGCATGAGAAATTAAACATGAATGTCTTAGGAGATCTTAAGTCCATACTTAACCTACAAATCATACAAAGTGACAATGGCATATTCATATCTGAATCAAAATATTTAAGAGAGTCACTTAGAAAACTTGATCTTGAAAATACTAAGTCCATCAAAACGCCAATGGCAACCGATCTAAAACTTTCTTGGACAAGGAAGGAATTTCGGTTGATAGCTCTAAATATCGATGTATGATAGGTTGTCTACTACACCTAACTGCTAGTAGACCCGACATCATGTTTAGTGTATCTTTATGTGCATGATTCCAAGAGAACCCCAAGGAATCTCACATGGATGTCGTAGTTTAGATACATAAAGAGCACACCTTATCTAGGTGTTTGGTACCCAAAAGCCTCGGGCATTGAAATTAGTATTTACATCGACTCCGATCATTCCGGCAATAAAAGCCAATTCTTCCTCATTTAGAATAACTCCATTCTCTTGAGCTTTCATGAGCAACATTTTGTCTTTGAAGTAGTCTGAGTTCTGAGGATGCTTTGGCTGAGTGCAGTTCCTGGTGATGTGACCTAAACCCCCACATTTGTAACATTTTGGTTGCATTCCTTGTCCCTGATTCCTATTTCCAACCCTGTTCTGCAAGTTACCCCATGCAGCATTCCTTTGATTCACATTTTGTCTGCCCTGAACATTCTGCACCATCACTCTT
The DNA here is from genome assembly GCA_030686995.1 of Artemisia argyi. Taxonomy (NCBI): domain Eukaryota; kingdom Viridiplantae; phylum Streptophyta; class Magnoliopsida; order Asterales; family Asteraceae; genus Artemisia; species Artemisia argyi. The sequence continues at coordinate 95,302,736 of CM060702.1, read as the reverse complement.
CCATCTTCCACAACAGCCTGATTACGTGGGTTTGAGGAAGCTCTGAGTTGATTGTTGGTTGGTGGAAGTGCAGCTCTGAAGTGTTGAATAAGTAGAGACACTTGGTTGGAAATGTTGTCAATCATCTTGTCAGTATGAGAATACCCTGAGTCAAGATGGGTATTCATGGCAGCAGGTGACTGTAGAGATAAGTGATCCACTGATGACACAGGTTGCGTAGTTGGCAACATACTAGTCATGAATGCAAGTGAGTCATTGGTAGTAGTTGGATTGAGCTTCTCTCTTAATTGTCGATCAAGAGCTGCATGCTTCTCATGTTGTTGTAAGTAGGCAAACAATTGTTCATAATTTTTATTTCTCAATCCTTTGTTGATATTTACTGCAGTAACAAAACGATCCCACTCAGGTGACATGTTGTTAACAAACATAGAATTGAGTTGGATGTTAGGCATTGTCATTCGGATCATTCTCATGTCATTAACCAGCTTGGGAAATCTGACATAGTAGTCGGTAATGTTTTCACCAGGATTCATTTTGAAATGCTCAAACTCATCATACAACTGAGACTCACGGTCTTCTTTGGTTAGCTCCAATCCAGACAGAAGCATTTTGACATTGTCCCAAAAAGCTTTAGCATCAGTGTTGAAGTTGATTAGCTGGTACACATCTTTGGGTAACCCTTGTATCACAATGTTGGAGGCTCGAATATCTGCATCATAACGCTTCTTTTCAGCATCACTAGGGTCATTGTATGTATGTGGCCTGTCAATTCCATGGGTGACAGATCCATCCTCAGCAGTGGAGATAACATCTCTGGTTGTACCCATTTGCATAGGACCTTCATGAATTGATCGTAGAATGTTCTCACCATTTTCTTTACCCAGGCAATAAAGTCTGATTCTTTGTGCCCATGATTCATAGTCAGTCCTATCTAGCATAGGAGGTCGGGTATCGGACCCTGCAGCTTCAATGTCATCCGAAACCGTTGCTATAAAAAAATCTTCAAACGGGATTTTACAACTCTTGTGACTTAAACCGAGAAATCGATTCTTTCCCGGGATTTTACTAAAGTCAATAACAGAAACTGGAAGATATACTTAGCAAGTTAAACTTAGAGAGAGAGATACCTGATGAGTGACAGTTTGCACTCAGTGTCAAGTTATGACAAGTCAAGTTACAATATATCCAGTTGTGACAAGACAAGTCAAGTCAAGTCGTAAGAATTAACTCACAACGTCAGATCACAATCAGATTAATTGAAACGACTTAAGTTACAACAATTCACCAAATACAAATGATTAACCTATCACAAGAACCTCACCACTTAGTTAATTGCCAACAAAGTAGAGAAACTCGCTAAAAAGGAGCAAACCGCTAAGTAAAGGTAACCACAATTCTGAGATAAACGCAGTGATGAGTTAAACGCAAGACCAGGCAAGGTAACCGCAAAAAGGAGCAAACCGCAGAATGAAGTAAACGCTAGTGAGATAAACGATATTCTCAGCAAACCGCAAGGTGAGTTAAAGGCTAATAGAAGTAAACGTTGAAAAACGTAAACCGTAGGAGCAAACCGCAAGTAACTAATCGCAAACCCCAAATCGCTAACACTAGTCGCTAGTCACAACAATCCAAAACAGTCACTATCTTGCATTTTGTCCTTATACCCAATATAGTACTTGCTACCAAGCAAACCACAAGATTCAATAGCAAACCACTACAAAGAAATGAAACAGAATAGCAAACCGCAACCAAGCAAACGTCCCAAAATCAATCCCAACTTCAAATAAATGTTTGATATAGCATAACCAACTGAAAAACAATGTAGTACTAACACCAATGATCATAAAAGTACACCCATAACATATCAAATAACACTAGAGAGATCAAACCATGATGTTTTCAAAGAAAAACACTTCTAACTTACAAAAACCACGCAAAACCACACCAAATCCGATTCTACAAGGCCCTAAGATGAAACCTTGGCTTTTGATACCATTTGTAAGATAAACATAATCATGAACACATATGGTTTAGTATGTATGGATCGAAATATGTAAGATAGAACTAGAGAGATGTTAGAGAAAGAAAAGAGATGGGATCCTTTGAGAGAAAAACATGTGAAATGTTAGATTGCAATGAAAAGAAAACGCCCACACCCGGGCTGTGGATCAGGCATACAGTGGAAAAAGACCTGTCCTTCTTCCACGATGTTACTTAAACTAATTCTAACTAAATAATAAACTAACTACGAGTTATCTTAATGCTATTACAACATTTAGGTGACCGAGTCTTTTGTAGGAATAATTGTATTCCTAACACCATTTCTGGACTATTCTTTGATTACCATTTCATATGACCCTTCATATTCTTTATGACATTGTTTCTCAGCAGGTTCTCATTGGATTGTTTGTTTATTCATTTATGTTCTGTTACCTTTCATATGTTTATATATGTTCACTGAGTATTAGCTAAGCCGCATTTTCTTTTCCCTGCGGCAGGTATCAAGCAGGAGGCTGGGATTGAGTGATAAGAGTAGGAGCTTTTAGTGGACCAACCCTACCTTAATCTTCATGGATTTATTTAGATTTTTGTTTGATTATTTCAAAAGTTGATTTTGATTGTATTTGTTTTATTATTCCTTTTAGTCTCAAGATTTATAATTTATTGAGGTAAGTCTTCCGCTTGTGCTTTATGTTCTGAAATGACACCATAATGTTACACTTTAGACCCTTGTCGGGTTTGGGGTGTTACAAGTTCCACCAAGATAATGCTTCCTCTGTAAGAGTACCGGTCGCAAACTTAACTCTACAATCCTCAGTACAGTTACTACGGGAGAATACTGATTCACACCTCTCAAACCAGTGAATCAATCCTATGGCCCCTTCTGTCCCCCTAAAATTGAAGGGCTGACAGCTCATAAACTCCTTGTAGTTACTCTTCTTCACTACAAGAATTTCAGGGTTTCTAGCCATGTTAGCATTCCTAGCTTCTAGTGCTGCAGTTACACTATCAGCAACTAGTTGCCGAATAGGTTCTAGAGACATGGCGGGATTTGTAGGAGTAGCGGGAGTATTGGCTCTCGTATGTGCCATTCTATAGACGTTCGTAATTAAGAATAAGATGGGATAAGAATAATGTCATATCCATTTTAGACATTCTTGCAAGTTCGAACTAATTGAAGCTTGCGTATAGACTGATGGTACAAGTTCTAACTCGTAGAACATTGTCTGATACCGGGGAAAAGGATAGGTAGGGAATCCTTAAACTAAAAGGGCGGATTTCCTAATAAGATTGACTATATTCCTAGAAATTCACTTCCCCCCTCTAAAGGCATAGTGGTGCTAGTCTAAGGGATTCTAATTATAAGTTTTAGCATTTCTAGGTGAGTCTACTTGTTTTAAAATTTCTAACGACCTCGAGTTATTAAGACTTAAGGTAGGGCTATAGTGTTTCCTAAGGCATAGGGGATCCTAATATGAGATACTTTATATAAGAAAGCTATGTGTAGGCAAACTATAACTTCTATAATAACTTATTCCTATATATTACAGAGTGAAACCTATCAAGTTCTTGTACATAACTAAGTTATCTATAACTAAACTACCAATAAAACTAAATCTATAACCTTACTAGTTTGATTCTTTGTTGTTTTTGTGTTCCTGGATTGCTTCTAACAGATCTCTTATATCAGACTTATGACTATCCCTAATATCCTCGATGATCATTTCTATAGTGGAAAGGCTAACACGTGCTATAACTACTTCATCAGAGTGTCCTTCATACTTTGTTTGTAACCTAAAGATTTGACTACGTGTTTTCTCTAATTCGTTTTTTAACCTATTATAGTCTTTTTCGATTATAATTCTACCTTTTCCTAGGGCACTTATCTTATTTTCTACTTCCTCAATACGTCCTAAGGACAACTTATCTAGATGATTAAGTATATCCTCTATTTGTTCCTCATGCCTTTCTAAAGGAGTTTTATAAGAACTATTTCCTATTTCAAACCTAGGGGAGGCAAAGGCGGTATAATACGTAATTTCTTATGGGGAGGGGAAGGTATTTTTGGAAAATAACGATCTTGACTAGTATAATGAGGTATAGTTGGGGTAGGGATTATAGTAGGTACGGTAGGAATATCACCACCATATGCTTGCATAAAACCGTTATATGCTTACATATAGGGATCATTCGGGGAAAGCTCTAAACCTAAGCTAACTAAGGAATTCTGGGCTAGTTCTTCTAGAGAATTAGAACCAGAAGATGAGTGAGTAGGGGTAGCCGGGGTATACTGTCACACCCCGAAAATACATGAATGGCAGCGGAATGGAATACCTGGGGGTGACTGTCATAGCACCACAGTTACAGTTATATTGAACGACCTAAAGTATCGTTTTGAAAAGACATCGTTTGATTCATTTAAAATATTCAGAGTTATAAAACATAGGTCCCAAAGGTCTTGAAAAGTTTAAGGAAATAAGTTTAGTACAATCAAACGATAATTCATAAGTGCATGAAAATCCAAAATGAGACGCATCATCCTTGTTACTCAATGATATGACTCCATGTATGTCATGAAGAAAATATCTTAATTACCTGAAAATACATTGCGAAAACGGTCAACAATAATGTTGGTGAATAATCATAGGTTTGTAAGTTAAATCGTATGTACATTAGCCACAAGTATAAAGTAAACCGCAAAATGTCAAAAATGCTACATTGGCTCTTAAGCTCATGACCTCGAAGCTAGACGTTACTTGGCCCCAAATGAGTGTTTACCAGACACTCTAAATATATTAGACATGAGATGCATCCGTTTACCCCTTGGAGCAACCCAAACACGGATGGAGGAGTCACCCTCAATAGATCTATTCACTCACTCTCGCTTGTTGATTAATTAACGGTCCATGATAATAAAGGGGACTTGTCGTAACGTGGTAATAAGGCAACTTAAGCAATGTAAGGAATTTAGTACTTTGGCGTGTATAAAAATAAGTGATGCAATGTATTCTCCACCGTGGGATTTGAAATCAAAATACTGAATTAAAACGGGGCTATGAAAACTCACCTGAAGTGATGATACTATGACGTGAAATGATAGGGACAACAAGGCGCGAATATCAACCGCAACCTAATATAAGTAATAACAATCTACTTTAGATCATGACGTGATGTAACGAATGCACATGATACCTATACCACTCGTAACTTGAAAATACTAGTTATCGTTAAAGTAAAATATTTTCCATATCTTGAGAAAAATATATCTTGTTAGACTTGTAAAACTAGTCGTAATATTTTGTACACAAAAATGTTAGTGTTATATTCCTCGTTTTGAAAACCTTAAAATAACGTCAATTAGTCGTATAAATAAGCCTTGGGTCATACGTACTTCATTTGTTGAGAATATAGCTCTTTAATAAAATTTCTAGAAAATATATCATTTAGAACGTAGTTCATTATTTCTATTAGTGACTATAAATATATATATATATATATATATATATATATATATATATATATATATATATATATATAGTTTTGACGATTTTAAAACGTGTATATCTTGGTCGTTTTAAGTTCATTTTCCTCGTTCTTTATATCCACGGATTCGTCTTAACATGTATTAATATATTCTTGATAGTTCGGCTCCGTTAGATTACGTCTAACACCTCTATTGGTCCGTCAAAAATCGCCAATCAGCATGTTAAATTTTCAGAAAATAGTTTTCGTCGTTAAACTTGCAAAAATCATATCTCCTTCAATATAAACTCGTTTTAATCCTTTCTTTCGCTAAAAGTTTCGTTTTTGAATGTATTTTCTAAATATTTGGTCAAAAATTACCCACAATCTACTGATTTTCCCACGTTTTTAAAATAAGGACAGTAGGTATATATATAGTTTCAAAAATCAATTATAGGGTTTCAAACTAGTTTCCACTTCAACCAAATCACTTTCAATCACCACAAATCTAGTCTAATCTTACCATACACCTTCTTAGGGTGTCATGGGTTCCTAAATATCATAAATCAAGTGGATCTAACAAGGATCTACCTATAATCTATTTCTTGGGCTCAAAAGTTATATATGTATAAAATGGAGTGGTATAACTAAAATATGCATGTAGATCTTGTATATAAATCATATGAACATTATAAAAACTTGGTAAATTTATAAAAATGAGTTTGACACACTTACTTGAAAGATTAGAGTTTTTTGGAGATGAAAACCTTATTATCCTTGAGGTTTTTATTTCAAAACCTTAACAAGGAACACTAAAGAGACTTGTTTATCACTTGAACTTCAAATATCTATGGATTCTTGCTTGATCTTTGTTGTTGGCCGAAACTTAGAGAGAAGGAATAGATGAGAGAAATTTTTGCTAGTTTTATGTTGAGTATATGTAAAGAAAATGAAGTAAAAATATCTAAGTCTTGATGTATATTATATTCAAGACATAAAGTAGCAACATTAATGGGAGTTAGTACAGATTTTCAAAGTTGTAAGTAGATGGGAATGGGAGGGGCGGTAAAGGGTAAGGGGGTGAAGAAAATGGTGAGATCTTGTAAGATTTTAATTAGATTATGTTAGATATCATTAGTTTTAGGGGATACCGGGTACCGAGTTTGCTAGAAATAAAGTTTAACTGTACCAAATAAAATGTGATGACGTTGTTAAAATTATAAAATTACATTCCTGATGAGAATCGGGTGTCAAAATAATTGTCGGGTTGAAATATCATAATCCAACGAAAATATTAACATATATCGTAAAATATAGCAACGGTCTCAAAACACCGGGTAAATTAATAATATAAATTTTTATATCATTATTATGAGTATGAAAATATATTAGGATCGTAGTCGGGAGTGTCGGACGTGTTAGCCACATTATTGATCGCGTGTTAACGTTTATTTAAAAATAAACATACGTAAAAAGTCAATATATCAAAAGTATTAATTTGAATATCCTACAAGTGGAATAGTATGCAAATGCTATTGTAATGATATGTAAGCCATTTCTAGTCCATATGATGTGTCCCTACTGATGATGCTTGAATTCGCAGCTAAACCTAACCGGTTACGCGAATGTAAATATCCGTAAACTAAATTTACGATGAAATGAGTGATGCACATGAATAGTGTTTTCCCTTCGGAAATGAATAGTGTCATGTGAATAGTAAATTTTCTGAACTCTTTTCGGAATCTCAAACTGACACCAAAAATGATGAATAGTAAAATGATGAATAGTAACTTGTGAATACGAATTTTCCGAGATGAAAAATGAAATTTCGACATCTGAACAAGGACTTGAAATTACGAATTGTGACAGTCTTCCCCTCTGAATGGAACTTCGTCCCGAAGTTCAGTTTTGGTTGGTCTCTGAAGTATATTCGGTAAAAAGACGTGGATACTTGAGTTGCATTTGGTCTTCCCGTTCCCAAGTAAATTCGAGTCCTCTTCGAGAATTCCAGCGAATCTTTCACGATAGAAATTCGACTTTGCTTCAACCGTTCGACCTCACGGTCCATGATTTCTACTGGTTCTCCTACCAGGTTTAGGTTTGTCATTGGGTTAGATTCCTTCCAATTGGAATTATGAGTCACTAATCTGAAAGTCATTTCTCGGGATTTGAAATTGTGATACATGTTTGTGTAATCCTGTTACTTTCCAACAAGGCTCAAGTCTGAGGGTTACAGGCCTACTCTGTCTGAATATTAATGGTCCAGTGTACATCGAATTTAACTTCCCGAATTTTTCTGAATGGTATCATGCCTTTCCTAGGCAGAACTTTTAACGTAACCCTACCACCAACATGAAATTCTATGGGTTTACAACTTATCGACTTGTAACTGATTCTTGATTTGTAGGAAATTCCTGGTTATTTCATGAGTGCTTACAGGAATAGTGAGTTTGGCTTTTTCCGCGTTCGATCCATCAATAGATGATCAGCGCTTTTTCAGGTTTACAATGTAATATGGGTAATATATGTTGCTGAACTCTGCCAGAACTCAAATCCTATATGTGAGCTGGTCGATTCTAAAATGAATCTTAAATGGTCCAATATATTAGAGGTTCAATCTCTCGTGTTACCAAAATTGTATCATGCCTCTCCAAGGCAAAGCTTTCAACTTAGCTCGTTCTCCCACTTGAATCTAGTTGGTTTGCTGTTCAGGGATACCCAATCCGCATGACGTGCGTCATGACCAACACCAGTTTCTCGTTGCTTGTAACTGGTTCTTGACTTGTGAAATTTCCTTTGTTGTTCCATAGTTTAGTTCTAGACCAGTGAATTTAACTTTCCAATTTCGGTCTGTAAATGGGTAATTAGTACTTCGACCATAGAGTGCCTCAAATGGTGTAGTCTCTACGCTCGTGCGATAAATATTGTTGCAAACAAATCTGATTTATGATAAATGGTTAGTCCAACCATTTCTAGAGTCAATCGCTCACTCTCTAAGCATATTTTTCCTATGTTTGAATTGTCCTCTCGCTTTGACCATTGGTCTGAGGATGATAGGTGGTGTTTACATCTAAATGGGGTTCCGAAGAAAATCTTAAAATGATTGCTAGAAGTCTGAGGTGATTCGATCACCTTTATCAGGAATAATTGAAACGGTTACAATGAATCTGGTAACTAATTCTAGAACGTTATACTTTTCGAAAAGGGCGTTATACGAAGAAGATAGAATATGGGTAACAATTTTGATTCCTTTCATTTTGGTCTAATGGGTGCTAAGACATGTGTCTTTCTTTTCCTATTGTGCTTGGTCTCCATTACTGACGTTTGTAATCGATCTATGGTGTCCCTCCTAATCTCCTTCATGACATATTCCAATATTCCTTATTGTCAAATCACAAAACCCTAAATGTATAAGCGATGTAGTATGGTGATTTGTTTTCAAAATTTATCTCGCGATTTTAAGTTTTTGGTCGAAATCTTTTTCTGAATAAACGAATTTAGGAAATGGTACAAGTGGTTTACTAAATAATATCTTTCTTGATGATTCAAAATTCGATAGTTAAGAAATGTGAAGCGGTTTTCAAACATGTTGTGAGTAGGACTGTTTACTAAAGTTTGATGTTTATATATCTCCCATGGTACAATGGTTTTGCTAAATATTGACTAAAAATGATCGTATTTGTTAGAAATAGGCAATTCAAAAATTATTTTCTACGAGATATGTGATTTGTATAAACGCAATTTTTAAATCAACTTCTTTCAAAAGTGAAAACACTAACAAGGATAACATAGTAGGATAGGTAATATTCGCATAAATGCATAGATGTCTAACGTTTAGTTCCTGATATTTGAAGATGCCTATTGGTGGGTATCTAGCAAAACTACAAGCCTAGGTATTCAACCAACTTAAGTACTAAATTGCTTTATCGTTGAAATTGTCATCATGTTTGCAGAATGAAGGTTTCAATTGATACTATGACGATGAATTTCTTTTTTATTTCCACATGAGGCTGGGGAGATATGCTTAGGCCTGATGCCTCTCTTGATGCATAGGTGAGGTTATCTAGAATTTCTTGAGGACACAACGCTTTAGGGGAATCTATATCGATATTCATAATTCGAATCAATTATTTTTTGTGAAGACTCACTGCAGGGAAGTTTGCGAATAGATGAGGCCATGTTTAAATGAAATACTCTACAGTATCGGTTAAGAGGCTTGGTTTATTCCTATAGTGTTGCTTAGCGTACCTTCACATTGTGTTCGATCCTGTAACTCAGTCTAGCTAATACCTTTGAATGATAGAGTTGGACAACTAGGTCAAAGATGGTGATTCGGATGGTCTCGTGGTATCTTAGGATTGTTGTTGAGTTACGAATTTTCTTACTGTATACTCTTAATCCAGGTTAGTGGTTCTGTAATCCTTTCATTGTTTTTCTTGTATCAAAGAATCCTCCTTGTAATTGATATGGAAAGTCTCTTCTAGGGAAATCCATGGAAAATGTAACACCCCCAAAATACCGCAGCGGAAGACTGTGTCAAAGGGGTGCTACTTCATAATACAAAGTACAAGTTATAGAAAACGAACTCTAAATGAGACGTTTTGAAAAGTTACCATTCGATTAATGAATTCAAAGTTACAAACATGAGATTCCAAAGTATGATACATAAATGTATACAAAGTTTTGAATGGTAAATGATAAAAGCGTAAGTCTTCAGAAAATGTAGCTTGACTCTAAGTTCCTCGCACTAGCTATCGCCTTACTAACCTGAGATAAACATGCTAAAGTGTCAACACAATGGTTGGTGAGTTCATAGAGTTTGTCTTAAAACAGTTGAAAAAGCCTTAAAGAATGATCACACAGCAAAGGCATCATGAATCCCCTCAGTTACAAGTCCCGCCATAAGAGACTTGTAACCTGTGTGTTCACAACCCACTGCTAACATATAGTATAATAAAGACATGTATAAGTTCATCAAGACAATTAAGCAATTAGTAGTGAGTCTCTACTTCATCTCCGAAGACCTCACTTTTATGATGTATCCAACATTCGCAAATGTTAGGATGTATCAAAGACAACTGGGAGCCACTTCCCAAAGAAAACTGGGAGCCACTTCCCAAAGATATAAGTTTACTGGGAGCCACTTCCCAAAGATATAAGTTTACTGGGAGCCACTTCCCAACGATAAAAGACAGTCATGTATGTATGAAATCAAGTATAATGCCATCAAGTATAAGACAATGAAGTATAAAACAATCAAGTATAAATGTTTTGAGTATTTGTACAAGTAAGCAAGTAGTTGAGCATGTATCCCCCCCAAGAGTTAAAACAAGTACGAAAAGAGTAGGGGCTATGACTCACCTTAAGCTTAAGCAATGAGAAATGAAAGTGGTAGTCGAATAACGAAAGTCTCTAAGAGCAGCCTATAATAGAATGTTGCGACTTAGGTTTGGAGTAACGTCTAAGAATACGAAGAATTGCCCATATATGTCTTGCATAATGTTCATGATGTAGTACTTTAGTATAATGTGTAAGTCCTTGAATATAAGTGGTTTATGAAACATGTATAAGTTGTATATCTCTTACTACCGTTCGGGCCGACATAATTCAGAAGTCATGGAGTAAACGTTCGAGGAGCCAGGACACTTTAACTCGTAAATCCACAACTCGTCTCGATGGCTTACTCAATGAACTCCTCACATGAGGCTCCCTACTATTGTAGTATTTGATAACATATATATATATATATATAAGCTTTTTGATCTTTAATAGTTATATGGTCTTTAGCCGTGGCTTTGCCGTGACCTTGGTCATTGTTACCATGGTCTTGAGACTCAACCTTGGCTTTAGCCATGGTTGTGGTCTTGGCTTTAGGTCATTAGACCTCTCGGTCTCATCTAATTATAATGATTATATAGTAACTTTGGTCTAAAAATGGGCTGTTAAGAATTTGAAGAAATTTATCACTCAGAAAGCGTTTTCAGGGCTCGAGCTTCTTTACTCCTGAACAAAAACGTCGTTCCGGACAACTTTCGTGTTTTAACTTTTTGATGAATCAGACCAGAAGTGGGACTTTCAAATTCATAATTTGATCAGAATGCTATTTAGGCAGATTTGCCGTTTTGGTTTCGCTAACTTCAAATGGTCATAACTTTTGACTCGTGTACTCGTTTTGGGTGATTCAAATTGCTATGTTTTCCTTGTTAAGTCATGTTTAATAGTAAGTAAGTGTCAAATATCAAAGTTATACTATTGTGGTCGTGGTTTTCCATAAAAATCACTAGTTTGCTTGTTTGCTTGTCATAAGTTAACATATGTATACCAATACTTGTTTTATCCATTTTTAAACATCATGAACACAATACAAAGACCATATATAGCATGAAAGAAACATAATAAGCATGAAATGATATTGAGAAAGAAAGTGTATAATGGTTTGCTTACAACTTTTGGCTTTCTAAAGAAAGGAAGTCAAGTATAGAACTAGGACACTAAACCTAAGCTTGTAAACCCTTCACCATAACTCTTGTAACCCTTGCTAGCCTTTATCTAACCCTTGTGAAAACCATTTAACTTCAGCCCTAGTAACCTTGTGTAGCTCCTAATTCAACCATGGAATCACCAAACAAACTTAAGAACTAGGTAGAGAATACTAAAACCTTGAACTTTGTAGTGTAACTTGTATATTGAAGATCAAAGGATCATGGTGCTATGATATAAGGGTGTGGCGTTTTTGTGGTGAAGAAAGGAAGCAAATGAGCTCTCTATTTATAGTAAGAATGAGGAGGTTAGGAAGCTTGCTAGGAAAGTGCTATAACTTGGTGACAAAGTTGTAATTAAGTAAGATCTAATGGCTAAAGTCAAGATTTAACCACACATGGTGACTTCCCCCCCTCCTAAGTCGTTTTTCCAAGGATAAGGGTGACTAGATGAGTAGTCATGGTCTTTGGATGATAATATCCTAAGTATGTAGCTAGTTTTGACTCCGTAAATCGCTAACCGTAAATGATTAAGCCTCAAAACGTAAAACCGGGTATCGTAAAAATATGAAACTTGAAAGTATTGTTAAACATGTCAATATAGTCCATAATAAAATATAAAATGAGTGGTAGGTTCTATCGGGTGCTAAAACCCTGCTAAAAACTGGAAACACGGGTCTAAAACACGCAATTCGCGTAAAACGCTGAACTGAAAAACGTAAAATTCCGAAACTTTTGGAATTGTCATAAAATGATAGAAAATCATATTTCTATTGTTTATAATGTTTTATGGATATATCGGGATGCTGGAAGGACGTTTAAACCTAAAAGTAAATCTCGGACACGGCTTTGTGATTTTTGCATAAATGATCCGACGAGCGTCAAACTCTCGGATTATCGTTAAAATAGTTTAACTTACGAGAATATGAAATAAAAATTTCTGAGATGAATAGTGAAAAGTGAATAGTAAAAAGTGAATAGTGAAATTTTTAGGAATAAAAGTTAACCTGAAATTGCGAATTGTTACAGAAAAATCCAACTAAATGGCTGAGCGAGGGACAGGTGGGGTAAGTATGTAGGGAGGGTTTGTCAAAAAGAGATGTTTATGAAAGAGTTTATTTGTTTACAATGCTTTTAAATGAAGATTGTTATTAACAATCCTTTAAAAAAAGTATTTATTTTCTTCACGACAGAAACCTTCCTTAATTATACATAGGTGATCAGGCTATGTTTAGTTGAGGACTAATGATGCGATGCTTGATTTAGTCAAAATAGCATTATTTTTCTCAAAAGTTTTAGATGGTGTTCAATGTTTTGTTATGAAAAATGGTATTCTAGATATTTCCTTTCAAGGTAACATGAAAATTGTTTCGTGTAATAATAGTAAATACTTGGTGTAATGACGGAAAATCAATTTATAGGGTGGTAATAAAATAGCTTATTTTAGAATTTCTGTAAAACAATTTCCCCATATGATAGTAAAATAGCTTGAAGTAAAATTCGTTGAATGGTTTATTGGATACATGGGTGAATCTAATGGAATGGTAATAGTCTACTAAACCACTATTTAAAGAATGTAAATATCTTAGTTCATAACAGGGTAGTCGTTTATGATTATGAAGTGTCGAGAATATGGTAGTGATATTGAGAGCGTGAAGGATAAACGTGTCGTTAAGGCATCTACAGTCAACTGAAAAAGATAGTCTATGTATGAAAGGATATAGTGCAGAAATTTGGTGCCAATCATTTGAAGTATTCGAGAATTTATACTAGGTAAAGCTCGCAGGTTCAAATGCTTAATCCCTCTAGGCATAACTAAAATGTATAAAGAATGGAAATTGTTGTACGGGTGATCTGCGTCAAGTATACCACATCGAATGATGTTTGATTAGCCATGAATGCAAGCTAAATGTCTTATGGTCAGATGAAACTTCTCGATATCCTTTCATGAAAATGAGGTCTTCCCCCAATGTGACTAAGCTATATCGATCTCCGAAAAGAATATAAATTTTGTTGGTAATTTTACCTTGATCTTTTAATCCAACGAACTTATACTAGTGTGAGGGTCTTATAATATGGAATGAGCAAAAAAGTTGTAATTTGAAGTAGTGGTGTTAAGGAATGGTGTATCAATATTGGCAGTCTCTGGTAGAGGGGTTTCTTTCGCATCTAAGGTCAAATAGTAAGTAGGTATAGTGGTTGCTTTCGAGATTCGTTCATGAGTTATGCGTGTTCCTTCTTGGAGATATGGTTTCTAAAATTAACAACATTTATTTGAGTGAAACATTATGAAGATTTGATCATAAATGTATTTTGGAGTGACTTTATTTGAAGTTTGTAATGAATATAGTTATGTAAAAGATGTGACTACGAAATATTTTGTACCTTGATAAAAATAATACCTCATATATATATATATGTCTTTGGAAAAAGGGAATTCAAGAATATTGTTGCTTAAACAAAATGAGTTTTTAATCCAACCATTGAAAATCAATAATTTATCGTACTTCGTAAGGTTTGCAAGAAATATTTTTGTTTGTACAAGAATTTAATTAGACTTTGACTTACTTGAATTGTTATTATCTCCGAAACACGAAAACTAGGGTAGTCACTTTTATCTTGGTCAACATGACCTTCTAATCGTAAAGACATCTTCGTCTTTATTAATCCTATTGTATTACTTGCATCTTTCCAAAGTTGTAATTATATGTCAAAACTACTAATGTGACCACATTGGACGATGAAGTGTTGTTAGAGCGACTAATGATGTAATCATCGGCTTAGAATGTGGTGTAATCCAACTTGATAATGAAAGGAGAGTTGTGATGAGTTCCATTATGATGGTATAATACCGTTCAAAGCATCTTGTTGGTTTATTGTGTTATGGGGGTATGAGTCGATCATATCTAAGATAATATAGAGTCCTTGTGATAGATGCCACCCTTGGGCGATTTGTTGCAATTCTTATTATGTTTGTGAGGCTTGTGGTATTATTCAGAGTGTATCGTCCAAACACTCGTGGGTAATCTCAAATAATTAGAGATTATCGTCTAACAATGAAGAGTAGTAGGATGTCAAGCAGTAGAGGCTCTCAAACTCTCACCAACCTCAAACCTATAAGGTTGTGTAACGTGTGGTAGATGATAATGGTATGTCAAACAGTGGTTGCTTCTTAAGCGGCCTGTCATATATGGGTGTAGGGTCTCTGAGATGTGATGGTGTTGGTGGTGCTTTAGATGATGAGAACAAAGTTGTTGACGATGAGATCCTAGTGGTGAGTTAGGAGACGATGGTGATAATAGTGAATGGAATACTACCCTCTTTCGCGCTATCTCGCGACATCTAAGAGGTAAAATTGAAGTACACACTATGGGACGACCAATAGTGCAATAAGTAGATCATGGTTGGTGGCAGTACCTGAGTAGTGAGTGCCTTACTAGTGAAGGAAAGAAAACATACTATCTTCCTTGCAATAACCATCCTAATAGGTCCATTAAGATTAAGTCTGAATACTCTACCAAACGGCATTCTATGTATGGGCTAGATAATAGGAAAACCTTGTTCCTATAACAACTCAATGGTGCTCATGGCGGTGTAAGTGCAACTGGTGGTACAATGGTAGTGGAAGATGACAAGGCATCTTCAATGTCGGAATCCGATAAAAGGATGATAGGGTGGGTATCTGAAGACATGTCACTTGTGAACCAGGAAACATAATCATATATATATGAGTATGGGTATAAATAACTCACACAGTGTGTGCATGAAACAATACATGAAATGAATATACACTTACGATGAAATGATGAGATGCTATGATCATGTGGTTATAGTCTAGGGTCCAAGATACATCCTAGTTCGCTATAACCTTAGCTCTGATGCCAATCTGTCACACCCCCAAAATACCTGAATGGCAGCGGAACGGAATACCTGGGGGTGACTGTCATAGCACCACAGTTACAGTTATATTGAACGACCTAAAGTGTCGTTTTGAAAAACATCGTTTGATTCATTTAAAATATTCATAGTTATAAAACATAGGTCCCAAAGGTCTTGAAAAGTTTAAGGAAATAAGTTTAGTACAATCAAACGATAATTCATAAGTGCATGAAAATCCAAAATGAGACGCATCATCCTTGTTACTCAATGATATGACTCCATGTATGTCATGAAGAAAATATCTTAATTACCTGAAAATACATTGCGAAAACGGTCAACAATAATGTTGGTGAATAATCATAGGTTTGTAAGTTAAATCGTATGTACATTAGCCACAAGTATAAAGTAAACCGACAAAATATCAAAAATGCTACATTGGCTCTTAAGCTCATGACCCCGAAGCTAGACGTTACTTGGCCCCAAATAAGTGTTTACCAGACACTCTAAATATATTAGACATGAGATGCATCCGTTTACCCCTTGGATCAACCCAAACACGGATGGAGGAGTCACCCTCAATAGATCTATTCACTCACTCTCGCTTGTAGATTAATTAACGGTCCATGATAATAAAGGGGACTTGTCGTGACGTGGTAATAAGGCAACTTAAGAAATGTAAGGAACTTAATACTTTGGCATGTACAAAAATAAGTGATGCAATGTATTCTCCCCCGTGGGATTTGAAATCAAAATATTGAATTAAAACGGGGCTATGAAAACTCACCTGAAGTGATGATACTATGACGTGAAATGATAGGGACAACAAGGCGCGAATATTAACCGCAACCTAATATAAGTAATAACGATCTACTTTAGATCATGACGTGATGTAATGAATGCACATGATACCTATACCACTCGTAACTTGAAAATACTAGTTATCGTTAAAGTAAAATATTTTCCATTTCTTGAGAAAAATATATCTTGTTAGACTTGTAAAACTAGTCATAATATTTTGTACACAAAAATGTTAGTGTTATATTCCTCGTTTTGAAAACCTTAAAATAACGTCAATTAGTCGAATAAATAAGCCTTGGGTCATACGTACTTCATTTGTTGAGAATATAGCTCTTTAATAAAATTTCTAGAAAATATATCATTTAGTACGTAGTTCATTATTTCTATTAGTGACTATAAATATATATATATATATATATATATATATATATATAGTTTTGACGATTTTAAAACGTGTATATCTTTGTCGTTTTAAGTTCATTTTCCTCGTTCTTTATATCCACGGATTCGTCTTAATATGTATTAATATATTCTTGATAGTTCGGCTCCGTTAGATTACGTCTAACGCCTCTATTGGTCCATCAAAAATCGCCAATCTGAACGTTAAATTTTCAGAAAATAGTTTTCGTCGTTAAACTTGCAAAAATCATATCTCCTTCGTTATAAACTCGTTTTAATCCGTTCTTTCGCCAAAAGTTTCATTTTTGAAATTATTTTCTAAATCTTTGGTCAAAAATTACCCACAATCCACTGATTTTCCCACGTTTTTAAAATAAGGACAGTAGGTATATAAATAGTTTCAAAAATCAATTATAGGGTTTCAAACTAGTTTCCACTTCAACCAAATCACTTTCAATCACCACAAATCTAGTCTAATCTTACCATACACCTTCTTAGGGTGTCATAGGTTCCTAAACATCATAAATCAAGTGGATCTAACAAGGATCTACCTATAATCTATTTTTTGGGCTCAAAAGTTAAATATGTATAAAATGGAGTGGTATAACTAATATATGCATGTAGATCTTGTATATAAATCATATGAACATTATAAAAACTTGGTAAAATTATAAAAATGAGTTTGACATACTTACTTGAAAGATTAGAGAGTTTTGGAGATGAAAACCTAATTATCCTTGAGGTTTTTATTTCAAAACCTTAACAAGGAACTCTAAAGAGACTTGTTTATCACTTGAACTTCAAAAATCTATGGATTCTTGCTTGATCTTTGTTGTTGGCCGAAACTTAGAGAGAAGGAAAAGATGAGAGAAATTTTTGCTAGTTTTATGTTTAGTATATGTAAAGAAAATGAAATAAAAATATCTAAGTCTTGATGTATATTATATTCAAGACATAAAGTAGCAACATTAATGGGAGTTAGTATAGATTTTCAAAGTTGTAAGTAGATGGGAATGGGAGGGGCGGCAAAGGGTAAGGGGGTGAAGAAAATGGTGAGATCTTGTAAGATTTTAATTAGATTATGTTAGATATTAGTTTTAGGGGATACCGGGTACCGAGTTTGATAGAAATAAAGTTTAACTGTACCAAATAAAATGTGATGACGTTGTAAATATTATAAAATTACATTCCTGATGAGAATCGGGTGTCAAAATAATTGTCGGGTTGAAATATCATAATCCAACGAAAATATTAACATATATCGTAAAATATAGCAACGGTCTCAAAACACCGGGTAAATTAATAATATAAATTTTTATATCATTATTATGAGTATGAAAATATATTAGGATCGTAGTCGGGAGTGTCAGACGTGTTAGCCACATTATTGATCGCGTGTTAACGTTTATTTAAAAATAAACATACGTAAAAAGTTAAATATATCAAAAGTATTAATTTGAATATCCTACGAGTGGAATAGTAAGCAAAGGCTATTGTAATGATATGTATGTCATTTCTAGTCCATATGAAGTGTCCCTACTGATGATGCTTGAATTCGCAGCTAAACCTAACCGGTTACGCGAATGTAAATAACGGTAAACTAAATTTACGATGAAATGAGTGATGCACATGAATAGTATTTTCCCTCCAGAAATGAATAGTGTCATGTGAATAGTAAATTTTCTGAACACTTCTCGGAATCTTAAACTGACACCAAAAATGATGAATAGTAAAATGATGAATAGTGATCGGTGAATAGTAAATGATGAATAGTAACTTGTGAATAGTAATTTTCTGAGAAGAAAAATGAAATTTCGACATCTGAACAAGGACTTGAAATTAAGAATTGTGACATATACTCATAACTATCCAATGAGGTATCCTGTATCATCGGTATCCAACACGATTAAAGGAGGACATAACTAACTGTAATACCTGGGAAAAGTATCTTAGCATATCTCTAGCCTATGTTGTCCTAGAGGTAATAGTAATAGTGGGGAATCTATCTTAGAGGCAATAATGAGGAATTTATCCTAAAGGCAAGTCAGGGAATCTAACCTAGAGGCAAGTCAGGAATCTTAACCTAAAGGCAAGTTGGGAGTCTAAAGGTAAGTTCGGGGACTGTAGTGGCATGGAGGACTTTTTGAAAAATCGTTTTATTCTCCTTAATCGAGGCTCTGGTACCAATCTGTAACACCCCCATTTTTCACTGATCGCAGCGGATTAAGTGTTTGGATTATTACTTCATGGAAACAAAGACAAGATAATAGAAAACGACTCAAAAAGAGACGTTTTTGAAAAAGGTGTTATCATTCATTTATTCATCAGAGTTTTTAGAGTAAAAGATATACTTTTACCAAAAGAGTGGTCCCTTAAGATACGTTTTAAGGCAAAACAGATGAATGATAACTACTATGGACGTCCTCGTGTCCAGTAATTCTCCATGCCAGGGTTCCTAAAGAGCTCATTTACCTAGGGTAACATGCTTAAAAGTCAACACGAATGTTGAGTGAGAGTCATAGGCTTAAGTAGATAGGGTGGTGAATACAAGTTCCACAGGGTTTCAATTAAACCCTATGTGTGGAAAGGTTTAGTGATAGCAGGTATATTACACTAAGGTCATGAACCACACGTTAACAGTCCGGGTCATGGGGTCTGCAGACCAGGCCATGAGGGGACGGGAAGGATAACTTGCCAAAGTTAATCCCTCAAAGGGTTCAAATA
The DNA here is from genome assembly GCA_030686995.1 of Artemisia argyi. Classification (NCBI taxonomy): domain Eukaryota; kingdom Viridiplantae; phylum Streptophyta; class Magnoliopsida; order Asterales; family Asteraceae; genus Artemisia; species Artemisia argyi. Next base: position 95,282,994 of record CM060702.1, on the reverse strand, counting down.
TAATACTTATTGGTACCCTCCAATAAGAGGTAGTACCAACGGGAGTTGTCAAACTCCAATAGATCAATTATATTCGCGTTCACTTGTGTAAAATATCACAAGCGATTAGATTCATGAATTTTGTTGTGTAGGGGTGGCAGGTAGTTTACTCGTGCAACAACCAAAAAAAAAATATTTGTATTCGATTTAAAGCATGTATCCCCCACACAGGGTTGTAAAGCATTTAAAAGTTAGGCTATGAAAACTCACCTGGGTCTAAGGTAAGTAGGGTAGGGTTTAGACAGCTCACTCACATATCCTGGGGTAGTGTATGTGTGTGTGTGTGTGTGTATGTCAAGTCGTAGTCTAGGTTTTTAAGTAATTACTCTTAAGGTTTATAGATATAACATAACAACGTTCGGGCCATCACAATTGAGAAGTATATGACTCCTCACATGAATCTCCCTACTATTGTATTATGTTATCAACATAATACCGTTCGAGCCATCATAATTCAGAAATTAATACTCCTCACATGAAGCTCCCTACTATTGAGTTATGTTGTCATTAAGTTTTAGTTATAGCATAACACCGTTCGGGCCATCATAATTCAAAAGTCATGCAATAATCGTTTGAGGAGCCAGGGCACTTTAAGTCGTAAACCCAGCAAACTCATCAAAACGAATTATCCACATGATACCCCTCACATGATGCTCTCTAGTATTGTGTTATGTTTCTAACTCAAAATAGGTTTTTATATTTTATATGAAAACAGTCCATTTGTACCCTTCAAGTTTACATATTTACACTTTCTACCCTAAACTTATAAATTTATAACATTTAGGCATATAACTTTCAATCTTTTGCACAACTAGTCCCTATACTTATATATTTTAAAGAAATGGCAGATATAGTCCTTAAACTACACTAACTTTTAATAATTACCTTTTATATCCTTAACTTAACAATATTTTGAAATCTAGTCCCTATATGTTTATAACTTATTTTACTTATTATTCTAAGGTTTTAAAACTTTGTAAAATGGGTCCTAGTACTTATAACTTCTAAGGATTGTCAAAAACAGTCCTTAAACTTTATATTTTTAGATATTTATAGTATATACCCTTATGCATGAAAACTTTTGAAAAACAAGTCCTTTTTCTATGCAAATTGTATTTTAATGAGATAATTAAGTTTCCTAGCTTATGATTAACTTATGTTTACTTAATTAAGTCACCTAAATCAGATTATAGCATATAATATAGCAATTTAGCACATAAACACATCATTTTCTAAAATTAGGGTTTCTAAATGAAAACTTCTAAAAGGAAATGGTCTAGGCTATTCTAAGGATTCTAAGGCATGTCCTAGGTGTTATATATTAGTTCTAAGGCTACTAGGATCCAAGACAGGGACTTAGAACTACAGAAGTGTGTGTGGTAAAGAAGACAGAAAGGTGTGAAGAGAAATGAAGGGGGGAGGTATTTATAGGTCGCGTAGGAGTAGCGAGCAAGAGAGGGAAGGAGGAGGTTTCATGGATGGGGGGTGACTAATCTAAGATAGGGGTGGTGTGGAGAGTCTAATGCGTGATGGGGATGAGCTACATGGCAGCTAGGGGGCGCCATAGGCTGGTTGTGGCCATGGAGGTGCCGCGGGTCAAAGGTGGTGACAAGGAGGTGATGCATCTCCTTGTGTAGGTGCTTAGAGGTGATATGGTGCTAGGTTGGTATAAGGGAGGTACTAGGATGCTTGGTTGGTGCATTTGAGGTGTTATAGTAGCCTAGTTTAAGTGTTAGGTTTAGTTTTAACCTAGTTTTCCCTAGTGAGAGTTTAGGGTTTTACCTAGGGTTTAGTACTTATATTAGGGTCCTATGAGTGTTTAGTGACTAATATTAATTATTATAAGGCTTATACTAAGTGGTGGTAGCTTATGGTAAAGATTTAGGAAGGTTTAACCTAGGTTTTGGGAAGTTATGACCTAATTAAGGTTTTGTACTTAATGGAGTTGTACCTAGGTTCTAGGGGGTTGTATTATGATCTAGGAAGTCTAATACATCCTAAAGTTTCTAATGTAACTTAAACCTAAGCCTTGAACACTTTTAAGTTAGTTCAGATAAGCAGTTAGGGTTTTAAAGCTAACCGGGAACACATAGGTGCAATTAGGGTTTTCTTCTGATGAGTATAGTGTACTAGTGAGATAGTTTACTTAGTGAAAATGTGTTTGTGACCTTGACTTGACATACCTGGATGTTTACGTCAAGTAAACATAGTAGTGGTTGTCATAGGTGGATACGTGAGCTTGTCTAGAGGTTAGAAAGGAAATAGTGGTATAGTAAAGCAAAAATTTCACTCGGGAAACAGCTATAGGAATTTCTAACCTGGATTTTGCTTAGTGAGGGCCTAAGTTAAGTTAGTAAGACTTTACTAACCTAAAGGGAGTTAGTAGGTTGCTACATATATTAGTATAGGGACTAAATATGTGAAATCTAGAAAGTTAAATGTTTAATATATGTATATATATATATATATATATATTTAGGGTAGAAATTGTAAATATGTAAACTTAAAGGGTATAAATGGACTATTTTCATTTAAATAATCAAAACCTATTTTTACTTAAAAACATAACACAATACTAGGGATCTTCATGTGAGGGGTTTCATTTGGGTATTCGTTTTGACGATTTTCCTGGGTTATGATGGCCTGGCTCCTCAAACGTTTACTACATGACCTCTGGATTATGATGGCCCAAACGGTGTTATGTTATCTAAATCCTAATAACAACATAACTTAATTATAGGGAGCTTCGTGTAAGGAGTTATATATTTCTGAATTATGATGGCCCGAACGGTATTATGTTGGCAACATAATACAATAGTAAGGAGCTTCATGTGAGGAGTTATACTTCTGAATTATGATGGCCCGAATGGTGTTATGTTATAACTAAATCTAGAAACCCTAAGAGTAATTACTTGAGAAACCTAGAAACAATAACTAGGACTTGACATACACACACCTACACTACCCCCAGGATATGTAAGTCAGCTGTCTAAACCTTTATCCTACTTGCCTTAGAACCAGGTGAGTTTTCATAGCCTCACTTTTAAATGCTTTACAATCCCTGTGAGGGGGATACATGCTTTACAAACCCAGACGGGTACCAATAAGTACTATACTTGAAACCTCTAAAGGTTTAACTTTGGAAAGTTAACCTTATCTCCGTCCCATCATGTAAGGGTCTGCAGTGCCCCATGATCTGGACTGTTATCGTATGGTTTCATGAGCTTAGTGCAATAATTCACTTTCTTAACTTTTTCCACTACTTGGGTTTAAGCTGAACCATGTGGTGCTTGTATTCACTCTATATCTACTTAAACCTATGACTCTCTCTCAACCCTAGTGTTGACCTTTAAGCATGCTATCCTAGGTATTTAAGCCCTTTAGGAACCTTGGCATGGTGTGGCACTGGACATGAGGACGTCCAGACTCGTTATCATTCACATACTTTTTTCTTAAAAAACGTATCTTAGGGACCTATCTTTTGGTAAAAGTATATCTTTCACTATAAAGCTCTAATGAAATAAATGATTGATAACTCCTTTTTCAAAAACATCTTTTCGAGTCGTTTTCTATATCATATCTTTGTTTCCATGAGGTAATACCCCCGATCAAATTCCGCTGTGATATGTGTATAAAATTCTTGCATTACAAATTGGTATCAGAGCCTTGGTTATAGAGAACAAAAGGTTTTCCCTAAAACTAAAACCATTCTTTTTCTAAAAAGGTCCTCCATGCCACTAGAGTCCCCGAACTGCCTCTAGGACAGATTCCCTACTGCTTCTAGGATTGATTCCTGACTACCTCTTTGATAGATTCCCTATTGCCTTTAAGATAGATTCCCTATTGCATTCCCTAACTTGCCTTTAGGATATAGCATAAGATAGAAGAATGGTAATATACTTTTTCCAGGTATTACAGTTAGATATGTCTTCCTTTAATAATCCTATCATCGTGTCGGAAACCGATGATGAGGACACATCACTAGATAGTTATGAGTATGCCCCAGCTACTCCTAGTCATTCATTCTCTGATTCTAACTCTCTGGAAGAATTAGTTCAGAATATCTTAGTTGCCTTAGCTATGGAACCATCTCCGAATGTTCCCTATATGCAAACATATAATAATTATATACAAGCATATGGTGGTGATATTCCTGTTGTACCTACTCTAAACCCTACTCCATCTATACCTCACTTTAATACCCAAGTTTGCTATGTTCCAGAAGTATTTTTCCCTCCCCGTAAGAAATTACGTATTATACCACCTACACCTCCCCCCAGGTATGAAATAGGAAATAATTCTTATAAAACGCCTTTAGAAATGCATGAGGAACAAATTGAGGATATACTTAATCACCTAGATAAGTTATCCTTAGGATGTATCGAGGAAGTAGAAAATAAGATTAGTGACCTAGGAAAAGGTAGGATTAAAATTCAAAAAGACAAAGGAAAATCCTTAATCATATTTCTAAGTTAAAACTAAGATATGAAGGATACTCTGACAAGATAGTTACAGCTCATGTTAGGCTTTCTACTCTAGAAATGATTATCGAGGATATTAGAAATAATCATAGGTCTGATATAAGGGATCTTTCAGATGCAATCCAGGAACTTAAGAATAGCAAAGGATCAAACTAGTAAGGTTATAGACATAGTTTTAAAATATAACTTAGTTATGCAAGTAGTTGTTAAGTTTTCACCCTGTAGAATATAGGACTAAATCGTAATAAAAGTTATAGTTTTCCTATACTTAGTTTTCTTAAGTTAAATACCTCGTAATAGGATCCTCTACGCCTTATATTCTAGGAATCACTATAGGCTTACCCTAAGTATTAAGAACTCGAGGTTATAGGAAACTTAAAATTATACCTAGGAACACTAAAAACTTATAACAATTCGAACCTTTAGATTAACATCACTATACCTTTAGATGGGGGAAACGAACTTTCGTGAAATTTAGTAAATCTTATTAGGAATTCTACCCTTTTAGTCTTAGGATTCCCAACCCTTTCGTACATTATTGGTATCAGTTAGAACTTGTATTCTCCGTCTTACGCAAGATTCTATTAGTAAGAACTTGCAAGAATGTCTATGTCAAATCTTAATCCTCATTATATTCTACTACAACATTATTCTTATCTCATCTCATCTTATAAACCGTCTATTGAATGGCACGTACGAGATCGACTACTCCCACTACTCACGCCATGACTCAGGAAGTCATCCGGCAACTAGTTGCTGACAGTGTGACTACGGCACTAGAAGCTAGGGATGCTAACATGGCTAGAAACCCCGAAATTCATGTAATGAAGAAGGGTAACTATAAGGAATTTATGATCTGTCAGCCTTTCAATTTCAAATGGACAGAAGGGGCCATTGGATTGATTCATTGGTTTAAAAGGTGTGAATCAGCGTTCTCTCATATTAACTGTACTAACGACTGTAGAGTTAAGTTTGCTACCGGTACTCTTACCGAAGAAGCTTTGTCCTGGTGGAACTTTGTATGCTCAACCAATAGGAATTGAGGAGGCATACAAGATCACCTGGATTGAATTTAAGAAGCTTACGATTAAGAAATACTGCCCTCGAACGGAAGTCAAGAAAATGGAAGATGAATTTTATAACTTGACTGTGAAGGGGAACGATGTCAAAACTTATATTAGGAGATTTCAGGAATTGGCAACTTTGTGCCCTATAATGGTGCCAACTACTGAAACGACGATAGAAGTTTTCATCGGATATTTACCCTGGAGTATTGAAGGGAATGTTACTGCCTTTAAGCGACAAACTTTAGAGGAAGCCATTAACATTACTTGAAGGTTAATGGATCAAGTAACAAAGCACAACACTGTGCCAGTGCCCAATGATACTAAACGAAAGTTCCACGATGGGAGAGCTTTTGGCAATACCCGTAACACTAATGCTAATTATTATACCAACCCCTATCCTCAGCCCAAGCCAAGGCAAGAAGCTACTAAAGCTTATGCTGCCACTCCAAATGAGGGAAATGGTTATGCTGGGAAAGCCCCTCTGTGTAAGAAGTGTGCTTTGCACCACAAAGGGCTTGTTTCATCAAGTGTACTACATGTAACAAGGTAGGCCATCAGCCAAGGGATTGCAAGCCCAAAGGACCAACAACTAAGGGAAATCCGCCACCAGTAACGGTCATTTGTCATGCTTGTGGAGAGAAAGGACATAATGCAAATAGATGTCAAAAGAAAAATACTGATGGTGCCAAGGGAAGAGCCTACATGCTGATAGGAATGACCATCAGAATTCGAGCGTAGTCACGGGTAAGTTTCTCTTAAACCATCATCTAGTTAGAGTACTATTTGATTTTGGACCCGATAAAAGTTTCATATCTATACCTTTTGCCTATTGACTTAGGATCAAAACCCTAGCCTTAGATAGTTTTTATGACATAGAAATGGCCAACGGAAACCGAGTTAGTACTAACACCGTCATTCAGTGTTGTACCCAAACCTTACTTAACCACCCTTTTAAGATTGATCTTATACAAATTAAACTCGGCAGTTTTGACGTTGTTGTGGGAATGGATTGGTTGTCCAAGAATCAAGCTAAGATTCTTTGTGACGAGAAAATCATCCATGTACTCATCTCCTGTACCAAAATGGAATGATACATATCACGAGGTTGTCAAGTCTTCGTTATTTAAGTAACGAAGACTAAACCAAATGAAAAACAACTAGAGGAGATCCCTGTAGTGAAGGAATACCCAGAAATGTTTCCTAAGGATCTACCTGGCTTTCCTCCAGTGCGTCAAATAGAATTTCAAATCGACTTGATTCCCGGAGCGGCACCTGTAACCCAAGCACCCTATAGGTTAGCCCCTTTAGAGATGAAGGAACTCTCTGAACAACTCCAGGAATTAGACGATCGAGGTTTCATATGACCAAGTACGTCACCCTGCGGAGCTCCTGTTCTGTTTGTTAAGAAGAAAGATTGATCTTTTAGGATGTGTATCGATTATCGTGGATTGAACAAACTTACTATCAAGAACCGATACCCATTACCCAGGATTGGTGACTTATTTGATCAACTTCAAGGTTCGAGCGTTTATTAGAAAATCGATTTATGATCTAGTTATCATCAACTGAGACTGAAGGAAGAAGATATCCCTAAGACCGCTTTCTGAACGAGATATGGGCACTATGAATTTCAAGTGATGCCATTTGGTTTGACAAACGCACCTGCGGTTTTTATGGATCTCATGAACTGAGTGTGCAAACCATATTTGGATAAATTTGTTATAGTGTTCATAGATGATATCCTTATCTATTCTCGTAACAAGGAACACTACGAGAAAAGGTGGTTTTTAGGACGAAACTTTTTGGAACAGTCAAAAAATCGTGCCAAATACACGTATTTGGCACTTGTGAAGTCACCGTGACAAAAAAGTAGGTATTTGGGACGGCTATTAAGAAATTGTTCCAAATACGTATGCGTTTAGAACGTTTTCTAATAACGGTGCCAAATACATGCATATTTGGAACGGTTTCAGTTACCGGTGCCAAATATTTATGTATTTGGGACAGTTGGTACCACTGGTGCCAAATTTGTATATGTATTTGGAACGCTATATGTTGTTGGTGCCAAATACTCGTGTATCTAGAACGGTTGGTACAAACGGTGCCAAATACCTATATGCATTTGGATCATTTTCTAATGCTGGTGCCAAATACTCCTGTATTTGGAACGGTTTTTATAGGTTGTGAAAAATACCAATGTATTTGGATGATTTTATAAACTATTTTGATGTATGTGGAACACATTTGAAAAATTGGCCTAATGTACACTTTTTTCGCACGTGTTGATTATATTTTGCTTTTATTATCTTGGAACTTAAATTAAATTTTTGATCAATTTTATTAATTTACTCTAATATCCAGTAGCCCTTCGTCATTAACTTTTTAGGTAAGGGTTCACTTCAATGTCTATTTTTGAGCTGTATCAATGTCTTCTACCGTGTGTTCACCCTATATTTGTGGTTAAGTGTTCGGTGGGTTCGATATGTTGTATGTTAGCACTTCCAGTATGGATACCCCACATTCATCTTTTGGTCTAATATTTTGACCACCAAGTTCAAGGTCAACAAAAGATTGCCTCTCAAGCTTGTCAATCACGGTTATAGTTCTTGATTTTGAGCTGTAGTTGAGGGTCTGCTTTTTTATTTTCACTTTATCATTGTTTAGTTCAATGGTGGGTTCAAGTCATATTTTCAAGAATGTAAGTTCAAGTTCGATTTGAAATGGGTAGGTTGTTAGTTCAAATATTTAGTTCAAGAGTGTCCGCAATTTCAAGTGGTATTTCAAATGTTTAGTTTAAGATCAGTGTCCGCAATTCCAAGTGGTAGTTCAAACGTTAGTTCAAGAGTCTACAATTTTAAGCGCGAAATGTCAAGTGTTAGTTCATATGTTTAGTTCAAGAGTTTCAAACGGGTTGATATTTTGCAACCCCTCAATTGTATCACTTGGATTATTTGATCATTTTTAATATATTGTTATTTGCCAATAATAATAATAATAATAATAATAATAATAATAATAATAATAATAAATAAATAAATAAAAATGAGTGTCACATTTATATTTTATGCCAATACGAGGTGTTTGGCTAAGTTTATACGACGGACTTATGAGGTTATTAGTTTGTATGTGTTAATTAAAACTAAAGTAAGTGTTTGACTAAGCTTATATGAGTGTGCTTATGAGCTTATATAAGATGGTTTTAATAAACCCAAAATTTGTGACTTATATGTGGAGGGGTGGACTTATATAACAATATTATATATTAGTAAAAAGACTTTTATAACCTTATTTAATAAATACATCATTTAATATTCATTATTTTTTTGTTATTTTACCTTATCTAACTATCTTATAATAAAGGAAAGCCTACTATTAATAGAAATACTTAAAATTAAGCAATACAACTTCTAAAGCTATAAGTACAACAACCAATGTTAATTATAGAAATTCCCCCATATTTAATCATAACATACAATTAATACTAACATTAAATACAATAAATAAATCATTATGTACATTAAATACAATTAATTAACTGGTCAATAAATACAATTAATGCACTTATTAAAACACCCCTTACATAAGAAATACAAATTATCAAGTATATTGTACAATCAACTTAAACACAATTCCTGCATTAAATGTCACTAATACAAATAATAAAGAATATTATACAAATATTCAAGCCCGAACGGACAATGGGCCAAATGGGCTCGAGCCTGAACGGGCACGGGTCAAACGGGCTTGAGCCCAAATGGACACGAGGTAAACGAAATTTTTGATATCCGTAAATTTATTGTTAAAAAGAACATAATAAACTAAAATATGTTCACATATTGTACAAACCAAGCAAACTACTAAACAAAAATAAAATAAAATAAATAATAAATAAATTAATATAAACTAAGCATAATTTCATCAAACTTTTTCTATAAAAAACTAATAAGTAAAGCTATTGCCAAAAAATGTACAAATAAAATAAATTATTAGCCGAAAAAATTAAATTATAGGGTGCCCGCAACTGTATCGCGCGAGGACCCTGCTAGTAAATTATGATAAGCTAAGCCAAACACTTAGCAAGAGCTTCTCATGACATATAAGCCATAAGTTGCTTAGATAACATAAGCATAATCTCAATTTATAAGCTTAGCCAAACACCCCTTAGGGGGTGGCAACGTGATAGTCTATGGCTCGGCATGGCTCGTCAAGGCTTGGCAAGCCCATTGCCTCATGTCGGCATGCAATATTCGGCAAGCCATGCGGTGAACATCACCGATCGGTATGAAAGCTACATTCAAAAAATTATACCGTTGGACCATTTAATCATATTACCGTTTGGGACTTTTTTCAAAAAAAAAAAAAAAAAAAAAAAAAATTCTTTAAAAATATTCACCATTTTCCTTTTTATTTTCACATCTAAACTAATATCAAATCACACTAAATACTCTCCATTTTCCATTTTCCTTTTTACTTACCATACCTCGATGACTAGTCATTTCCTATTTTTAATTTTTTTTTTTTGTTTTTATTTTCCTAAATATTATGTAACTTTTATTTGAATTATTAATGAAATTTGATGTTTTTAATTAAATTGTAAATATAATTATGAATTTTAAAAATAAAAAAATATAAAGTTTGGGCATGGTTAGGCATTACATTGCCACTAAAAATAAGTACTTAGGCATTATTAGGCATGAAATGTGTTGGATTTATTCTATTGGCTAATTACAATTTAATTTTAGGCATGGTTAGGCAACATTGCCACCTCCTTAAATACTTTTTCAATATTTATGGTTTTTCGTATAATTGTGTCAAGGAGTATTATCTTAAATTCAAGTTCTATTGGCGGGCCTTTGTCAAAATTTTTAAAACCAATGAGCGGGCTTTTAATCCCTTAAACTTTTCTTTTGAGATTTGCAATTTAAAAATCCTACATCTGCTCTCCATTGACGTCATAGACACATAGTTTAAAATATTCCCATCGCCAATGTTCTTTTGCCACTCATCAAGCCGGTAAGTCTTCCAACCCGCAATTCCTCTAATCTCATACCTTGTGTTTATTTTGTATTATGATACCCATTATTACAAAAGTTAATTTAATTGCACAGAAAGTTATAAAGGAAAAGTAGATTGGAATGATCAAATATGAACCGGATCCCGCAATGTTTGCGAAAGAATTAGTGAGATCTCGTCATTTACTTGCTTCTTAATTCATGATATATTTTATCTCAATTAGGCAAAATTGATGTGTTTTGTAGTCGTTGTTTATTTCAACCATATATTTCAATTCGTTAAATATGGGCGTGATATGGCACCATGTGTTGAAATTTGTATTCGTCATCAAAAGTGTTTTGTAATTGTTGGTTGTAGACAATTTATTGTTCATGTACCTAGTAACTTCATTTAACCTCTATTATATATAGAAAAAAATGAGAATAGAAAGTTAATGGGTTGTTGGTTGTGTTCCAGTAGTGATAGAAAGTTACATGATGGATTTAAGAAGCCGACTCTTAAATTACTTGATATCATATGAATTAGAAAGTCTCATATTGGAATCTCGTTCAAGAAGATTTCATCTGTTCATATCACACAAGTTTAGAAAATGATTTTTTTTTTCTTCTTATTTCTCGATCATGCCAAATAGTGTAGTTGTATAAAATTTCTCAATCAATTTCATTTCTTTACATTTCTATTCCATGCTTTATATCATTTAATGTTATCAATCTTGCAGCAAGGAATTGAATCAAGCTATTAAGTCGAAGTTGAAATCTTGGATCATCACTTTGGTCGTGATTAATATTTATGAAAGTGTTGTTACAGCTAAAGGAAAAAAAATGGAACAACACTAATCACCAGGTGCTCTTGTCAATAATTGTTTGTGTGTAGTCGTGTAGACAGCTTATCATTTTTTCACATCATAGTAGAATGTGTAACTTTCATATATAAAAGTTACTATTTTTATGTGTAGATTTGCGCTTCAAAAGAGATATTGGGAAGTCATTACAAACGATGAAGTTGTAGTTCTCCTAACAGTTTTTAAGCATTGTGCTTCAAAAGAGATACTGAACCCATTTGACCAAGCTTGGTTTTGAGTTTGAAACTTTTGACTCATTTTAAAATTTGTAAACCATTTCTATTGCTATTTTGTATTTCAATTTTTTTCTTGTTTCATACATATTTCTAATGTTCGAATATTATATTATGCAGGGTTTTTGATGATAACGCGATTTGATGAGATTCATTCGTTTCCGTTAGTTATAAATTGTCTTTAGCGATTTACATTGAGTTCTAGTTATGACTTTTTCATTCTAAAGGCCATGGTTTACAAGAATGTTGAACGTATTGGTTTTTACTTTATGATATTCAAGTGATCACGTTGACTTGATTTTATGGATGATTAATAAAATTTGAGTTATATTTATTTTTAGCTTCAATTGAATTATACTTGTGCATATATGAGATGGTTGGTTGATACGATGGCATATTATAATGTATTTGTGACAGAAAATGGTGCTAATACACGTTAGCAACGATTTCGCGAATCGTGCAAAATGATTTTTATAATGAATGTAAAAGCGTGCCAAATGTTTTTTTGGCAAGGCGGATAAAAATGTGCCAAATATGTTAGGCACAAAAAACTGAAACCGTGCCAAATAAATTTGTCGGGGTAGATAAAACCGTCCTAGTTAATTTTGGCACGGTAAATAAAAACTGTACCAAATACGCAATCGGCACAGGAGATGAATTGGTACAAAATACGCATTTGGCACGAGATATAAAAGTGTGACAATTGCCCATTTTGGGACGGAAGATTGTCAGCTGTGCCAAATACCTCACTAATGGCACCATAAAGTTAAACCGTCCTATGGACTGTGCCAAATACTATTTAGCACGGTTTCAACTCGACCCAAATGTATTTGGCACCCTCATATTTAGGACGGAGCCAAAACAGTGCCAAAGTTGTGCCAAATAGCATTTGGCACGGCTTTTTGATTATTTGGCACAATTTTCCACCCTCCTAAATACCCGTTTTTCTTGTAGTGGAAGAGAACGCCCAACACTTGAGAATAATCCTTGAATTGCTTAAGATAGAGAAGCTTTATGAAAAGTTCTTGTTGGGATATGAAGATCAAATTACTTCTGAAGTTCAAAATACTGCTCATGATCAAAGTACTGCTCGTGCATGAAGAAAAGTCAAATTACTTCTAAGATAAAGGACTGTCATGCAATATCGTGAAAGTAATGCAAAGTTATTAGAATATTCTAGAATTAGATTAGTATTAGTTTACTTGTCATTCAAGTATTGTAAATCGACTTAAGGTTTTCTTTATGCCTATAAAAGGAGCCTTAGGATGGTATTAGACGTATGAATTCAGAAAAACAAATATTAACAAGTACGATAGTAGAGAGTTAGGGATTGTTTGTGAATCTGTAAAGAAAAGCAGGTTCAAAGTTTGGATTAATACAATAAATTGAAAGTTCTTCTTAGGTTTGTTTTAGTAGATTCCACATACTTAACAAGGTTACATCAGTGTTTCAATATTAATAGTTTTCGATTTGTTCAAGACTGTTAAACCTATTACAAGCTACATAGTTAGTTTGGCAGAGTATATTGATCCAACAAGTGGTATCAGAGCTTGTGTGGAAACTCTGATTAAGAAGAAACCTTTGAAAACCGATTTTACTACAAACCCTAAAAGATGTCGAATGAAGTTGCACCAGTTCCATCCATCACCATAATCAGAATTCCTATTGTCAAGAAGGGAGAATATGATCTATGGAGCATGAAGATGAGACAGTACATTGTTATCACAGAACATGCTCTTTGGGATGTGATTGTCAATGGTAATGTTGTCATTGAAGAACCTGTATCAGTTAAAGGATAACCTACACCACCTAAGCCAACATTTCCATCAGTTACAAAAAGAAATCAAGATAAAGCTCTCAACATACCGTTGTCTGCTACTCCTGATGGTCACCTACTGAAGTTTCATGATGCTAAGGATGCAAAACAACTATGGGCTGCTATTAAGACAAGATTTGGAGGTAATGATGCTTCCAAGAAGATGCATAGAAACCTATTGAAGCAATAGTTTGAAACATTCACTGTTGGTGAAAGAGAAGGCCTTGACTCTGCCTATGACATATATCAAAATCTACTCAGTATGCTAGAGTTATATGGAGCAGAGGCATCTGTTGAAGATGCAAACTTGAAGTTCTTGAGAAGTTTGCCATCTGCATGGCATGTGGTTGCTACTTTGATTAGAGGACAACCTGGTTTGGATACTATGGACTTTGATGATCTCTACAACAACTTAAAGGTGTATGAGCATGAGATGAAGGGTAACAAAGGTTCTAGTTCTCATAACATTACTTTTGTGTCTTCTGAAAACAGAGGCAGCACTTCCACTAAAAGTACTGCTTACCCTGTCCAAAGTACTGTTGAAGAGAAACAGCACCCTTGCACAACCATGACCACTACCACTTCATCACCATCAAACAACACCAACTCAGATGTTGTTCTATGTTCCTTCTTTGCTCAACAAGCCACTCTACCTATTACATATCAAGAAGATGTCTTGCAAATTGATGATGATGCTCTAAAAGAAATTGACATAAGACGGCAGGTTGCCTTGATCACTGCAAGGATCAAGAAGTTCATGAACAAAACAGGGAGAGGTATTGATTTTAAAGCTAAGAAGGGTATAGCATTTGATAAATCTAAGATTGAATGCTTAAATTGTCAAAAGACTGGTCACTTTGCAAGGGAATGCAAGTTTGCAAAGTATCAGGTAAATAGAATGATTGAAAAACCCAAGGTTGAAAGAAAGGAAGTTCCTATTGCTGAACCAAAGTCACAAGCTTTGGTGGCTCAAGAAAATCTATCAGAGGTTGACTGGACTAATGAATTTGATGTTGAACCAGTAACCTACACTATGGTTGCAGTGGAAGAGGTTGATTGGAGCACATCTTTTGATGAGGAACCAGGATATGCTGCTTTGGAATCAAGAGATGGTCTAGGAAGCTTTGATTGGAGCATGGAAAGTGAAACAGAACCTGTTTAGCTTGCTATGGTAGCTACTTCACCAAGTTCATCTACTATCTCTGAGGTATGCTCTAAATGTAGTAATTCTTATCAAAAGTTGCTTAAAGAATATGCAACTGAAAGAGATAATTATAGAAGGGCTATGTCTGAGATAGCTGGTTAGCAATTGACTTTAGAATCAATGGAAGCCAAGATAATCACTAATGAAAATAATGAAGTAGCTTGGGCAGAAAAATTTGAGCAACAAGATTATCAATTAAAGTTGAGTGAATGGAAGTTAGGATGTAAGGTTTCTGAACTAGAGAAGATCACTAAAGAAAGAGATAAGTTGTTAGCAAAACTTGCTAGTTGGAAAGAATCAGGTCTGTCACATGTTAGTTTTGTTGAAAAACAAAGAACATCAAACATTAAAACTGGCCTAGGTTATGATGATAGTAGTTCAGAAGATATCCTAACTAGGAACAATGAACTAATTCTTTCAAAGGAAACCTCAACTAGTGATGAAGAATTCATCAGCTTAGAAGAAAACACATCTAGTGATGAGGAAACACCTCCTGAATTTAAGAAAGACAAGGGATACAATGAAGTTCCTCCACCCACAGGTAGTTTTCAACCACCTATGACAGATGTTTCTAGTTTTGGAGTAGACAATTTGGAGTTTAGAAAGAAACTTAAAGGTCAATCTAATTCAAGTCAATCTAGTTCTGAGTCCTTAAGAGAAACTGTTGAGAAACCTAGGGATGATAACAAGGGTTCAGGGAGTGATAAAGTCTTTTCAAAACAAGCAGTACTTCCAAAAACTTCTCAAAGTACTATTGATCATTCAGCAGTACCTTCAAGAAAATCTTTTCAAAATACTGCTAATTTTAGAAAACCTTTTGGAAGAGGATTTGGGAATATGAGTCAAAAGTTATGTTATGTATGCTATAGTCCTCACCATTTGATTAAGGACTGTGATTATCACTTGGAATACTCAAGCAAATTCCCAAAGACCACATCTGCAAACAATAAGCAAAGGGAGAATAAACTAAGGGAAAATAAACCAGTTTGGAATCATTCACATATGGTTAACCATAGAAATTTCTCAAACGACTATAGGTACCCTCACCAGAAAAGACCTTTTTCCAAACCACCAGTACCATCAAGAGATACTTTTCAAAGTACTGGTAAAGCAGTACCTTCTCTAAGTACTGTTAGGAATTCACCCAACCATGGTACTGCTAGCACTTTTTCAAAAGTAAGACCAAGGAGGTTCAATTCATACAAACCTAGAAGGCCTTACAACTCAAGAAGAGTACCTAGATCAAAGAACCCAACACAAACTGTTACAACTAAATAGGTTAAGAAAGAAAGTACTGATGAGGGAGAAACAATACTTTCAGCAAAACAAGGTGAAAAAGGGAGTGTTGTTGAGAATTCAACACAAGTTTTGGAATAAAAAACAATAATTCTTGATAGTGCCTTCAAAAACAGTGGAGATTACATACTCAAAGAATTTGAGTATGTCACTCCACAAGGGGACCAAAAGTCAGTAATGGCTTGGGTTCCTAAAAGAAACTAACCCTTTTCATCTTTATGCAGGGCAACCCAGAACAGGAGACACAGAGCTTTTGTCAGATTTTAAGGCTTATTTTAGAGGAAGAGTTGCTTTTGGTAATGATCCTGATAGAGGGAGAATTACTGGTAAAGGAACCATACAGACTAGATGCATTGATTTTGAGAATGTTAGATATGTGAAGGAGCTTAAATTCAATTTGTTGTCAGTATCTCAAATCTGTGGCAAGAAATATCCTGTCTTATTTCTTGACGCATAATGTCTTATTCTCTTGTCACACCCCCAAAATAGGGTCCAGCGGAAGCATACATGTAGCTGGGGTGTAACTCAATTGGTATTACAAAACAAGTGTAAAATGGTATTCATTTCAATCGTTTAGAATAAAATCTTTTAACCAAAAATGTTGAATTTACATTGTCAAAAGTAGTGCGGAAGTAGGCCCTTAAAATAGTTAAAAACGGTCCCCAAATGAATAATCAGAGTCTTCTATGACCATGCTATGCCCTGCCAAAACCTCCTGTAGCGTGCCATTGCTTAATACCTGAAAATACATGCTAAAGTGTCATCACGAGGTTGGTGAGTTCATAGAGTCTTGTGAAAAAGAATGTAATGCTTATGAATGAAGATTTCCCAGCAAAGGCATCATAAATCCACTCAGTTCCAAGTCCCGCCATAAGAGACTTGTAACATATGTGTTTACGACCCACTGCCAAAAGTAATATGTTTGGTTTGTGTAAACAAAAGTAATAAGATTGATGCAAAGGCATCGTAATTCAGTAATAAAGTTGATGCAAAGGCATCGTAATTCAATAATAAATTAGTAATAAGTTTATAAAAACCATCAGTATATAACTTTAATCGTATGTACAATAGCCCAACTATAAAGTAAAGTAATAAGATTTCAGTCATAAAATTTAGATTGGCTCTTAAGCTCATGACCCCGAAGCTAGACGTTACTTGGCCCTAAATGAGTGTTTACCAGACACTCTAAAGATATTAGACATGAAATGCATCCGTAATTCCGTTGGAGCAACCCAAACACGGATGGAGGAGTCACCCTCAATAGATCTATTCACTCACTCTCGCTCGTACTTTAATTAACGGTCCATGATAATAAAGGGGACTTGTCAAGACGTGGTAATAAGGCAACTTAAGCAATGTAAGGAACTTAATACTTTGGCATGTACAAAAATAAGTGATGCAATGTATTCTCCCCCAGAAGTAATTCAAATCGTATAAAAGTATAAAATAAGTATTTGAGCATGTATCTCCCCCGAAGAGTTTATAAAGAAATTAAACAAGTAAAAGTGGGGCTATGACTCACCTCGAAATGATGATACAATGATGGTAAAATGATCGGGACAATAAGGCGCGAACACTAGCCGCAACCTAAGATGAGTGGAAATGATCTACTTTAGATCATGAAATGATGCAATGAATGCACATGCACATGATGCCTACACCACTCTTAACTTGAAAATACTTGTTATTGTCAAAGTAATATGTTTTTCCATAACTTGGGAAAAATAAGTCTAACTAGACTTATAAAACTAGTCGTAGTATATATATATCGTATATATAAATGGTATTGTTGAATTCCTTGCTTTGAAAACCTTGAAATAATGTTTGATAGTCGTATAAATAAGCTTGTAATCATAAGTACTTCGATGGTTAAAATTTTGGCACTTTGGTAGTATTTCTAGAAAATCTAGGATTTAGTACGTAGAAGTATTATTATTTCTATTAGTTAATGGTCTCGCAAAACTAGTCGCGAAATAGTGAATATTAAGAGTTAGGAATGAAGCTTAGTAGTTCTAAGAAGATTTTCACCATATCTAAAAAGTCACAGAAGTGAAGTTTGTCTATACGGGTCTCGATCATAAAGGAACATAGCCGTCAAGTGAGGTGTTTGGGCTGTTTTGGCAAATTCTGGGCAGTTTTTGGGAAAGTTTGGAAGACCATAAGTTATTCGTTATAAATCCTTTTGACAAACGGTTAGATGTTTTGGAAACAAGGCTGGGTAAACTATCGTTTTGTCAATGATGTAAATTTTCCAGAAATGAGTTTATCAATGAGTAAATTGGCTCTCAACATGATGTATTACAAAAACTGTTTTTCTATACTTAGTAATATTTTGCTAAAAAGCTGATGGAAATAAATAGAGTTTCGTCGATTTTGGAACGTGTATATCTTGGTCGTTATAAGCTTGTTTTCTACGTTCTTTATATCCCCGGAATTGTGGGACAACATACTAATATATTTTTGATAAGTCGGAATGGCTAGATCAAGTTTTACACCTCAGATTGCCCATTGAAAATCGTGGAACAGCAAGTAAAATTTTCAGAAAATAGTTTTCGTCGTTATACTTGCAAAAATCATATCTCCTTCGTTATAAACTCGTTTTAATCCGTTCTTTAGCCCACGGCTTCATTTTTGAAAGTATTTTCTAATTCTCTTGCCCAAAGTTACCCGGAAACCCCTGAGTTTTCAGTATTTTATAAAAATGGACAGCAACATTTATATAGTGGCTAAAATTCATTTTTCTTGTTTAATACTTGTCCAAATCCACTCCAAATCACTTCCAATCACCACAAATCTAGTCTAATCCTACCATACACCTTCTTAAGGTGTCATGGGTTCTTAATCATCATCAATCTAGTGGATCTAACAAGGAAAACCAATATAAGCATTTCTAGTGTTTCAAAGTTAAAAGTTTATAAGATGAAGTGGTATAAGCTAGCATATGCATGAAATTATGTATAGAAATCACATGATCATAAAGATAACATGAAGAAATGATGAAAATGAATTTTGTAAACTTACTTTGAAAGATTAGTGAGCTTTGGAGATGAAAACATATAAAACCTTGAGTTTATATTACAAAACCCTAACAAGGAATGAAAGTAGAGCTTGATTATGTCTTGATCTTCAAAAATTGATGGATCTTGCTTGTGTTTTTATTTTGGGTCATGGCTAGGGAGGAAGAACAAGAGGAAAACCTCACCTTTTTGATTCTTGAAAATAAATATGATTGTGTTAATTGTGTTTATGTAGAAAATATCTAATCCAATGGCATTTTGGTAATTAAATGATGAAGTGGAAGTAACATGGTGGGGGGGGGGGGGGAACATGTATAAAAATAGGAAGAGTATGTAGTAAGCTTCGTATTATCTGGTTTACGGAGTCAGTTTTGGTTCCGATAATCGCTAAACGTAAATTGTTAAGCCGCGAAACATAAATCCGGGTATCGTAAAAATATGAAACTTGAAAGAATGACTAAACTTGTCAAAATACTCCATAATAAAATATAAAATGAATGGTAAGTTCCATCGGGTTGCATAAACGCTGTTAAAACTAGAAATGCGGGTCTAAAACGCGTAATTCGCGTTAAACGCTGAACTGGAAAACGTAAAATTCCAAAACTTTTAGAATTGTCGTAAAATGAGAGAAAATCATATTTCTATTGTTTATAGTGTTTTATGGACATATCGGGATGCTGGAATGACGTTTAAACCCAAAAGTAAATCTCGGACACGGCTTCGAGATTTTTGCAGAAATGATCCGACGAGCGTCAAACTCTCGGATTATCATTAAAATAGTTTATCTTACGAGAATATGAAATAAAAATTTCGGAAATGAATAGTGAAAATGAATAGTAATAGTGAATAGTATAAACGAATAGTAACTTTCTGAAATAAAAATGAAATTTCGACATTTGAAAAAGGACATGAAATTACGAGTTGTGATATTCTTCCCCTCTAAAAGGAACTTTGTCCCGAAGTTCAGTTTGTGTTGGTTTCTAGAGTGGTATTGGTGAAAAGATGATGATATTTATCGTGTAAACTTCTGAGCTCTAATAGGAGCTCAAGTTTGTAGGCCACTAGGCTCATTCTGTCTGAAATATTGAATGGTCCAATGTATCTCGGGTTTATCTCTCCATGTTTGTGAATTGTGTCTCAATGATGTTGTCCTTGGGATCGTGTGATATCTATTGTTGTAAGTGAGTCTAATTTATAGCAAATGGTCAGCCCAATCATTTCCAGAATCAATTACACCCGATTTGGGCATATTTCCCTATGTTTGAATCATTCTCTAATCCTGACCATTGTTCTGAAGATAATAGGTCGTGTGGTTCCAAAGGAATCTTAATGAAATCTGCCAACAGTTTGAGGTGAATCAAATTCCTCCATTAGGAATAGTTGGAATAGGTATCATGAATCTTGTGGAAAAATCTTACAAAGTTAGGTCCGTCAAAGGGTATTATTGGAAATAATAGATTAGGATAAGGTTGTGATCCTCCGCAGGATGTCATGAATTTAGTCTTTCTCCACCTACGATACTTAGTCTCCATTACTAAGACTTTCCCCAAGCTCTATGTCATCAAATCACAAAATCCTAAATGTATAAGCGATGTAATATAGTGATTGATTTTTCAAAGTTTGTTTTGAGATTGTGTTTTGTTCATAAACCTTCCCCGAATAAATGAATCTACAAGTTTAAGCAAACGGCTTTTCAAGTAACATTTTTCTTGATGTTTCAAAATTTAATAGTTATGCAAGATAGGACAGTTTTCAATATAAAGTGGATAATATGGTTTACCAAAGATCGATGTTTAAAATTTACTGACATTCAATAGTTTTGTAAAAGATTAACCAAAAGGAATTTGCTTATCAAAATAAGTGCCTCAGAAAAGTATTTCTTACAAGATACATGTTTTGTATAACGGTAGTTTGGAGAAAAATCAATTTAAAAGTGAAAGCATTAAGAGGATAAAATAGTCACGTATGTACGTCTGCACAAAGGCATAGGTGTCTAACATGTTTGAATAAAGTCTATTGGTGAGGACATGTTCAATCTATAGTCTCAGTTAAGAGGTTGGATTTATCTCTATGGTGTTGCTTAGTGAGCACTCGTATCAAAACTAATCATGTAAGTTAGTCAAGCCAATACTTTCTAGATGGTGGAATTTTGGCGATCAGGCCAGTGATAGGGGTTCGAATTGTTTTGTGATATCCTGAGATTTCTGTTGAGTTTTGAACGGTCTTAACGTACCGAGAGATTCTCCTTATAGATGGTATGGAAAGTCTTTCCTAGGGAGGTCATTGATAATATCCACTTATCAATATTGGAGGTAGTGAGGGATGAGTGGCATAGGAAACTATATAGTGTCAGCTAATTCCTTATATAAATAGGGATGGGAAAGGGAAATAATAATGATGGCAAGAAGGGAAGAGACTGTGACAACTGCGACAAAATGAGATTGTGATAAAAGAAAATACTGTGATGTAAGTGTATCGTGCATAGACGTGAATGTTCATGAGATGAAATGACCAGTTGACGTGCTTCCAGGCGGCGGTTCACGAAGTGATGAAAAGTATGAATGTTCTGACAACGAGGGTATACACACACATAAAAGAAACATTTGGAAATCGAGTAAAGGATTCATTCCAGACAAAATTTTATCATAACCATTCTCAGTGTTGCAAAATTCATTTCTGAGTCAGACGTAGTTGGTCAGCCTATATCTTACTATCCCGGGTTGAATATAAATGACCAGTCTATATTCCACCGAGGTTCCACAAATTTTGAAATACTCAGCTCAGTTATACTAATATCATGTCCTTTGATGAGTGTGTAAATACTCATCATTTTTACCTTTCTGAGCTGCCAAAACATCTAAAAACACTCAATATTGTATCAAAATAGTGAAAATATCCCAGGAAAGTGTTTTACATGTTTCAAATGCAAAATAATCAAAAATAGATGAAAAACGCACAAAGTTGGCAAAATTGGCAGTTTCAGTCCCTCAACTTTCAAAAGTTGTCAAATCTAGTCCCTGGTTATTCTAAAAACTTGAAAAAGTCACCAAAGGTCCTTTTAAATCAAAAAGTTACACAATTAGTCCTTTGGTGCAAAGTTTCACAAAATGTCAAGTTTAATCCCTGAACTTTGAAAATTGTCAGAAATGGTCCCTGGGATATTAAAAACTTTGAGAAAAAAAATTTTGTCCTTGCACTAATCTTTTATGGCAGGATTGGTCCTTGGTTGAAAAGTTTCGTGAAATTACACAATTGGTCCCTAAAGTTTGAAAGTTTGGCAGTTTTAGTCCCTGGTGAAAATTAAATGGAAAAATCATTCCAGGACCTCCTACTATTCATAACTTGGCAAAATATACCCTTTGAAACACTTTGGAAGATGGCCAAGTTTCACCTTCCAACTTTCGAATTATTACAAATTTGGTCCTTGTGAAACCTTAAACCATAACAGGACCTAAATAATACTACTCCAAACCAACCATAGTCCAATCCACATATCCACCCAGCCCACTTCCTAATTTTTGGCCCAAAACACAACTCAGCCCACACCACACCCTTTTATTAATAAAACACCGGGGTCAAATATTTTACCTCGGTCAAACCGAGTCAAACAACCATCCTCCCAACCTTCCCTCCCCTACAACCCAACTTGCAGGTCCCATCACCTCACCCCTCCATCACAAGCCACCGCCCAATCCACTATCCCTATCACCTCAGCATTAAATGCTACCACCCGCTTACCTGAAACAGTCCAAAACCCACATACCAATTTTTCCCTCCAAAAACACGTGGCAATTGATCAGGGATATGGCATTGATCCAAGGGCTTGGAATTGATTGGGAAATGCTCAGAGGAGTGAGGAAACCCTAGAAGTTAGCTATAAAAGAGATAAGGATGCAAGGAATGAAGTGTGTAGTGTTTTTAGTTAAAATTAGTGTCGAATTAAGTGAAGCTTTCAAATTTAGTGTAATTTTTATAATTCAAGTGTTGTAGTAGCTGTTTCATTGTAATTCAAGTATTTTCAAGTTATAAAAATCAAGTTTCAGTTCTGTTTTGAGTTATTGCCATTTATTCCAAATTCTGAAATTATCAACAAGCTTAGTGGTGATTTGTATCAATAAACATGGACTGAATTAAGCTCACTTAGGTTCCTTAAAGCTTATTGAAGCTTTTAGAAACAATAAAACTCAGTTCTAGTCATAAACAACCAAAAATACAAAAAAGTCAACATAAGTCAACTGTTCTTGTTTTAGTTTGATTTCAGGTTTGGAGAAGCTTTGAAGAGCAAGATTGGAAGTGGCATTAGCCTATCTAAAGATAGGCATCAGTGGAAAATCCCTTGTTCATGCTAGGGGTGTTTTGTAAGCTTTGCTCATTTTGAAATTCCCCTAAAGATCTTAATTTCTTATAGTTCTTGTAGTATAGCTTAGTTCTTGCTTGATTGTGCTTATTCAGTGTTGTTTGAGTATTTTATAGCTTAAAGTAGTTGACTTGTTCATTAGATATTGTAGTACTAGATTCCTAAATTTCACAGTTAATATTGCATAAGTAATATTGTTGTGTGTTAGTGATAGCTATTTGTTTCTAAGTGATCATTTAGGTTTAATACTTGATAAAAAGTTGAATTGGAACAATCTCATAAGCTCTCACAGCCCTTTGCCTCTTAAAACACAAAACAGTCCAATATAAAGGGGTGTTTGGATTTCGTTCATTCAATGTGTTAATAAGGTTTTTGTTTTGTGAACTTTGTGTGAAAAATTTTTCTCAGTATCAATATTGTTCAAACAAGCCTTAACTTTTGGTGTTATAAAGCAAAATAGTCAAAATCAAAACTTAATCCTCCTCACAGTCAACTGTGTGGAGAATTGAGTACCATAATCATCAATTTCAGTTTAAAAGTTGTTTTTCTAAGTTAATCTAGTCATAACATAGCTTGTTACTTCATTTTCAATAAGTAGATTAGATCTAAAGTTTACCATAGTCAAAGTTCTTCAAAAACTTGAAAAGTCAAAAGTAGCTCATCAGATTTTTCCAAAACTAGTGGGATTTTTCTTGAATTTTGTGGAATGAGTTAGGACTTGAAACTTGTTGGGTGAAGTATTCATCAGTAGGACTTTTGATTCCCATCTTTGTTTGAATTTTGTGAAATTTATTGTGGACCCCACAAGCCTTGGAACACACCTGCAGGGAAGAAGATCTCCCCTGCACCAGCATACCACCACCACACCACCAACTTTGGTGGTGGCTGCAGCCCACCCCAGTGGGTCCCACAACCCACAAATAGCTTTAGTCAACCCCCCTCCTACCAGGGATCAAGAATTGACCCTTGGTTTAACCTAGGAGCAAGTTGACCCCACCTAGAATCCATCCCAAAGTCTGTCCCATTTCTGTGTTTGAGTTCAATCTTCAAAGTGCTTATTTTCTTGCTTAATAGCTTATCAGTGATCATTGCTTGTTGTTTCTGGTTTATTTTAGTTACTTTAGCTTATTTGTATCTAGTTCCATCATTGTGGACCCTACCTACACTCATTTGTGCTTATTTGCTTACTCAGTCAGCAAAAGTCAAACTGCTTAAGTAAAGGGGGTGCATACTGCTTATTTTTAAGCTTGATAAAAAGTTTTTTTTTACAAAAGTTACTCATTTTCATCATATAATTATCTGTCAAAAAGAAAAAAATCAAAAAAACCAAAAATAAAAATAGTGATAGCTTCTATTTAATAGAAACTATCTTTTTCATTTTTCATTTTAGCTTATTTATAAGCACTTTTCCATTTTTATAATTTTCTTAATTTTCTAGTACCTTTAAGTATTTAAAATAATTTTCTTAGATTTTTCCTAATCTGTTTACTATTTATTAGATTTAAAATCAGTTTAATTAATTAAATAGGTAATATTAGTTATTAATTAGTTTTCTTAGATTTTTATTAACAACAGTAGGTTTTTATAATTTTTCTAAGTTTTATAAATTAGTTAAGACTTTTAGAAAATATATTTTTAATTTCTACTGTTAATTTTCCATTTTTCTTATTTTAATTATTTAAATTAGATTTAAAGTAATTAAAAGGTAATTAATTAGTGGAATAGCCTTAAACATAATTTTTAGAAGTTTTTATAATTTTGTAGGATTCCTGTGATGGTTAAATAATTTTATAAATTTTCTCATAATTTTCTAAGTTAATTTAGTATTATTTGTAATTTAAAATAGTTTAATTAGTTTAATTAAGTTAAATAGTTTTTAATTGATAAAAAACTCATAAAAAGACAAAAATATTTATTTTTATTTTTTATACTTTCTTCAAGTTCTATTTTAGGTTTAGAAATTATTTTTGCAAGTTTTTAGGTTAATTTGTAACAGTTGTCATTTTTAAGTTAATTTAAATTAGATTTTAAATAGTTTTATTAATTAAATAATATTTCAATAGTAAAATAATCATTTTTATAATTTCATTTTCATTTTCAATTTTCTTTTAATTTTAAGTTTCAAAAGCGTCAAAAGCACCCCCTGTAGTTAGTAATTTACCAAATCCCACTTTTCTGTCTGTTACGTGATCCGAATTGTAAATTTGTGCATATATATGTATATCTGTTATTTGTGAATATTATATCTGTGTACAAATACCAAAATAACAGTAGAAAAATCAATTCCATATCATCTGGGCTACTGTCCTAAGTGCCACTCATTCCTAAACGATTTCCAAAAGCACCATTTCAATCTCGCTGGGACTTAACGACCCGGGGACACACTATACTATCACCGGAGAATTGGAACAAGACTGTTTTTGACTTATTGACCTTGGTCAATAATATCTGACTGCTTTCGCACCAATCAAAGGTGTTTGATTCCGGTTTCTATTTGCCCACGATCTATAAAGATGCCCACGAGTTAGTCAAAGCTTGTGATGCTTGTCAGCGTCACGGGAATATTTCACAAAAGAACGAAATGCCACAAAATGCCATTCAAGTTTCTGAAATCATTGACGTCTGGGGCATTGACTTTATAGGACCATTCCCATCTTCTCGTGGAAACAAATACATTCTCGTGGCTGTTGACTACTTGTCAAAATGGGTTGAGGCTAAGGCCTTACCCACTAACGATGCTCGAGTTGTTGTGAAATTCCTGAAATCCCTCTTTGCTCGTTTTGGAACTCCACGTGCCATCATTAGTGATCGTGGTACTCACTTTTGCAATGATCAATTCGCAAAAGTCATGCTTAAGTACGGTGTTACTCATCGTCTTTCTACCACGAATCACCCACAAACAAGTGGGCAGGTGGAGGTTTCCAACCGTGGTATAAAACGGATTCTTGAGAGGACAGTAGGTGAAAACCGTGCTTCCTGGTCGGATAAACTAGATGATGCACTCTGGGCCTTCCGTACAGCTTACAAAACACCCATCGGGTGTACTCCATACAAGCTTGTATACGGGAAGGCGTGTCATTTACCGATCGAGCTTGAGGACAAAGCTTACTGGGCCTTGAAACATGCTAACTACGACCTTCATAAAGCGAGTGATCACCGTAAGGTTCAACTCAATGAATAAAATGAACTTCGTGATCAAGCCTACGAGAACTCTTTGATCTACAAAGAAAAGACAAAGAAGATTCACAACTCTAAGATTAAGAACAGCGTTTTCAACGTCGGTGACAGAGTCCTTCTTTTCAACTCAAGGTTAAAGATCTTCTCGGGGAAATTAAAAACCCGATGGACTGGACCATTCACTATTGCTAAAGTATATCCATACGAGACTGTTGAGTTATCTCAACCCGAAGGTCCCAACTTCAAAGTGAATGGTCATCGTTTGAAACACTATTTTGGAGAGGACATACCACCCATGGTTGTCCCTGATCTCCAAACTTTCCCCATGGACCAATGCATTCGGGGATCGAGTCAAGCTAGTGACTCGGTGAACAAAAATTAGCAACATATATGGGTTTTCACCCGTATTTCTGACTTCTTTCTACTTTCTACCACTCTAGTGTGGGGGAGTGGCCGTCCCCCACCTTTTGAAAAGTAAATATGTATATAAGTTTCCAGTTCAAAAAAAAAAATGTGTGATTGTTTGTACAGATAAATAAAGTGAAAAATAAAATCGATATTTCCACAGTTAGTTTCGAATATTAGCTTTTTCCGTTCAGAAATTCGGCATAATAGCCGGAACTTTGAATATTGAGGACAATATTCAATTCTAGTGTGGGGGGGGGGGGGGGAATTCTTACGAATTTTATCACAAAACTTTCTAAGTACCCCCATTTTTAGGCCTAAATTTTTCAAAAATTTTTCACTTTGATTCAAAATTTTTGTGGTAATCAGTCCGCCAAAATCTAAATGACAAATGGATTGGCTAGTCCAGGAGCAAACGGCTCTTGGTAAAGACATCTCAACCCGTTGATGGCTTGCAATTTGCCAAAAATTCTATGGTTCCTCAACTCCCCATATCCCATAAAGCAAATGAGTTGGCTAGCGCACAAGATTATGACTTGTGGTAAAGGCCGCGGAAAATCCATAATTGGTAATCAGCTCACCAAGATGTTGACTTAGTCCATCAAGATGCTGGCTAGTCCAAAAGCAAACGGCTTTTGGTAAAGACTAATCAAATCCGTTGCCAGCTGGTGGTTTGCTCAAAATCACACGGTTATCAGGTGTGCCACAGTTCTTTCACCTGGCTACTCCAGAAGTGATGGCTTTTGGTAAAGAGATTTTCAAATCCATTAGGTTTTTCTCAAAAGATTGCTAGGGACTAGCAATGTTTTAGTGTGGGAGATTGATGAGTGTTTAAATACTCATCATTTTTACCTTTTCTGAGCTGACAAAACATCTAAAAACACTCAATATTGTATCAAAATAGTGAAAATATCCCAGGAAAGTGTTTTACATGTTTCAAATGCAAAATAATCAAAAACAGATGAAAAACGCACAAAGTATGCAAAATTGGCAGTTTCAGTCCCTCAACTTTCAAAATTGTCAAATCTAGTCCCTGGTTATTCTAAAAACTTGAAAAAGTCACCAAAGGTCCTTTTAAATCAAAAAGTTACACAATTTGTCCTTTGGTGCAAAGTTTCACAAAATGTCAAGTTTAGTCCCTAAACTTTGAAAATTGTCAGAAATGGTCCCTGGGATATTAAAAACTTTGAGAAAAACAAATTTTGTCCTTGCACTAATATTTTATGGCAGGATTGATCCTTGGTTGAAAAGTTTGGTGAAATTACACAATTGGTCCCTGAAGTTTGAAAGTTTGGCAGTTTTAGTCCCTGGTAAAAATTAAATGGAAAAATCATTCCAGGACCTCCTACTATTCATAACTTGGCAAAATATACCCTTTGAAACACTTTGGAAGATGGCCAAGTTTCACCCTCCAACTTTTGAATTATTACAAATTTGGTCCTTGTGAAACATTAAACCATAACCGGACCTAAATAATACTACTCCAAACCAACCATAGTCCAATCCACATATCCACCCAGCCCACTTCCTAATTTTTGGCCCAAAACACAACTCAGCCCACACCACACCCTTTTATTAATAAAACACCGGGGTCAAATATTTGACCTCGGTCAAACCGAGTCAAACAACCATCCTCCCAACCTTCCCTCCCCCACAACCCAACTTGCAGGTCCAATCACCTCACCCCTCCATCACAAGCCACCGCCCAATCCACTATCCCTATCACCTCAGCATTAAATGCTGCCACCCCCTTGCCTGAAATAGTCCAAAACCCACATACCAATTTCTCCCGCCAAAAACACGTGGCAATTGATCAGGGATATTGCAGTGATCCAAGGGCTTGGAATTGATTGGGAAATGCTCAGAGGAGTGAGGAAACCCTAGAAGTTAGCTATAAAAGAGAGAATGATGCAAGGAATGAAGTGTGTAGTGTTTTTAGTTAAAATTAGTGTCGAATTAAGTGAAGCTTTCAAATTTAGTGTAATTTTTATAATTCAAGTGTTGTAGTAGCTATTTCATTGTAACTCAAGTATTTTCAAGTTATAAAAATCAAGTTTCAGTTCTGTTTTGAGTTATTGCCATTTATTCCAAATTATGAAATTATCAACAAGCTTAGTGGTGATTTGTATCAATAAACATGGACTGAATTAAGCTCACATAGGTTCCTTAAAGCTTATTGAAGCTTTTAGAGACAATAAAACTCAGTTCTAGTCATAAACAACCAAAAATGCAAAAAAGTCAACATAAGTCAACTGTTCTTGTTTTAGTTTGATTTCAGGTTTGGAGAAGCTTTGAAGAGCAAGATTGGAAGTGGCATTAGCCTATCTAAAGATAGGCATCAATGGAAAATCCCTTGTTCATGCTAGGGATGTTTTGTAAGCTTTGCTCATTTTGAAATTCCCCTAAAGGTCTTAATTTCTTATAGTTCTTGTAGTATAGCTTAGTTCTTGCTTGATTGTGCTTATTCAGTGTTGTTTGAGTATTTTATAGCTTAAAGTAGTTGACTTGTTCATTAGATATTGTAGTACTAGATTCCTAAATTTCATAGTTAATATTGCATAAGTAATATTGTTGTGTGTTAGTGATAGCTATTTGTTTCTAAGTGATCATTTAGGTTTAATACTTGATAAAAAGTTGAATTGGAACAATCTCATAAGCTCTCACAGCCCTTTGCCTCTTAAAACACAAAACAGTCCAATATAAAGGGGTGTTTGGATTTGGTTCATTCAATGTGTTAATAAGGTTTTTGTTTGTGAACTTTGTATGAAACTTTTTCTCAGTATCATTATTGTTCAAACAAGCCTTAACTTTTGGTGTTATAAAGCAAAATAGTCAAAATCAAAACTTAATCCTCCTCACAGTCAACTGTGTGGAGAATTGAGTACCATAATCATCAATTTCAGTTTAAAAGTTGTTTTTCTAAGTTAATCTAGTCATAACATAGCTTGTTACTTCATTTTCAATAAGTAAATTAGATCTAAAGTTTACCATAGTCAAAGTTCTTCAAAAACTTGAAAAGTCAAAAGTAGCTCATCAGATTTTTCCAAAACTAGTGGGATTTTTCTTGAATTTTGATGAATGAGTTAGGACTTGAAACTTGTTGCGTGTAGTATTCATCAGTAGGACTTTTGAATCCCATCTTTGTTTGAATTTTGTGAAATTTATTGTGGACCCCACAAGCCTTGGAACACACCTGCAGGGAAGAAGATCTCCCCTGCACCAGCATACCACCACCACACCACCAACTTTGGTGGTGGCTGCAGCCCACCCCAGTGGGTCTCACAACCCACAAATAGCTTTAGTCAACCCCCTCCTACCAGGGATCAAGAATTGACCCTTGGTTTGACCTAGGAGCAAGTGGACCCCACCTGGAATCCATCCCAAAGTCTGTCCCATTTCTGTGTTTGAGTTCAATCTTCAAAGTGCTTATTTTGTTGCTTAATAGCTTATCAGTGATCATTGCTTGTTGTTTCTGGTTTATTTTAGTTACTTTAGCTTATTTGTATCTAGTTCCATCATTATGGACCCCACCTACACTCATTTGTGCTTATTTGCTTACTCAGTCAACAAAAGTCAAACTGCTTAAGTAAAGGGGATGCATACTGCTTATTTTTAGGCTTGATAAAAAGTTGTTTTACAAAAGTTACTCATTTTCATCATATAATTATCTGTCAAAAAGAAAAAAATCCAAAAAACCAAAAATAAAAATAGTGATAGCTTCTATTTAATAGAAACTATCTTTTTCATTTTTCATTTTAGCTTATTTATAAGCACTTTTCCATTTTTATAATTTTCTTAATTTTTTAGTACCTTTAAGTATTTAAAATAATTTTCTTAGATTTTTCCTAATCTGTTTACTATTTATTAGATTTAAAACTAGTTTAATTAATTAAATAGGTAATATTGGTTATTAATTAGTTTTCTTAGATTTTTATTAACAACAGTAGGTTTTTATAATTTTTCTAAGTTTTATAAATTAGTTAAGACTTTTAGAAAATATATTTTTAATTTCTACTGTTCATTTTCCATTTTTCTTATTTTAATTATTTAAATTAGATTTAAAGTAATTAAAAGGTAATTAATTAGTGGAATAGCCTTAAACATAATTTTTAGAAGTTTATATAATTTTGTAGGATTCCTGTGATGGTTAAATAATTTTATAAATTTTCTCATAATTTTCTAAGTTAATTTAGTATTATTTGTAATTTAAAATAGTTTAATTAAGTTAAATAGTTTTTAATTGATAAAAAACTCATAAAAAGACAAAAATATTTATTTTTATTTTTTATACTTTCTTCAAGTTCTATTTTTGGTTTAGAAATTATTTTTGCAAGTTTTTAGGTTAATTTGTAACATTTGTCATTTTTAAGTTAATTTAAATTAGATTTAAATTAGATTTTAAATAGTTTTATTAATTAAATAATATTTAAATAGTAAAATAATCATTTTTATAATTTCATTTTCATTTTCAATTTTCTTTTAATTTTAAGTTTCAAAAGTTTCAAAAGCACCCCTTGTAGTTTGTAATTTACCAAATCCCACTTTTCTGTCTGTTACGTGATCCGAATTGTAAATTTGTGCATATATCTGTATATCTGTTATTTGTGAATATTATATCTGTGTACAAATGCCAAAATAACAGTAGGAAAATCAATTCCATATCATCTGGGCTACTGTCCTCAGTGCCACACATTCCTAAACGATTTCCAAAAGCACCATTTCAATCTCGCTGGGACTTAACGACCCGGGGACACACTATACTATCACCGGAGAATTGGAACGAGGCTGTCTTTGACTTATTGACCTTGGTCAATAATATCTGACTGCTTTCGCACCAATCATCCTTCACGAATACGAAGACGTTCTGAAAGACTGTAATACACCGTAAAATCCCAGGTCATTTATTAATGCTAATTATCGATACTATTCTAAACTAAGCCATTTTTGCGGGCCAATTTGAAATTTTTATATGAGACACTGTTTCTTTGAACACCCAAATGTTTTGATCACCGTTTGTTTGACACCCGATTATGTTTTGTCACCCGATGTCACCCGAATGTCACTCTTGGATATCACCCAATGAGGTTAACACCGGTAACTCCAACATGCGACCCGGCACCTGATACGTGGTAATCGCACCAGGCTTTACCTCTCAAGGAATCTTGAGAAGCTTACAACCCCCACCAGGCAGTGTACCTGATCGTTGTAGTATAGTATAGTGACAAGTACCGGGGGATTGATCGTTCAGCTAGGAATAGTGTCGCTAGGATTAGAAAACCTAAATACTAGTTCTAAAGGTGAGGGATGATTATTTTTGTATATTTATATTTTTTTAGAAAGCAAGTAAAAATCTCGGGTTTGAAGGATTTGGGCGGAATTAGTTGCTAGTCAACTAACCCAATACTAATGATGCAATCAAAATAAAATACTAGAAATGAAAATAAACTAAATTAACTAAAGTTGTGAGCAATAAGTGGAGAAAATGTGTTTACTTAGATTTCAATACTCCCTAGATATCTTTTACACGTTAATTACTTGTTATAGTTGCGTGGATGACGGATTGTATTCCTTAATACCATTCATGGGGTAGCGCACTTAATTCCCCAATCCTATGAGTGCCTACTTCACTCCTATGTCGAGCCGGCTAAAAAGCTCCTAGCATGGGATCATTAGAATTTACTCATGCATTAAATACAACCAATAAAACCTAGTGCACGTCAGTTCATGTTTCCTAAGACGTTCAAGCATGTTACCATTTGGAGATCTGCCAGTTTTCTTAAGCCTAACATCGAATTCATTCATCCAATACAACTATAAACAAGTAATCAACACATAATTAACCTCTAGGTTGCATTAGATCCAAGCAAACACAAGATAGATCTAGCCTAGCATGATGGAATTAAGACAAGAACAAGATATAGACAACCAACACATAGACATATTGATTGAATTAAAAGAATACGTATCTCAATTACCAATGTTGCAAAAATCGTGAATCGGTCCCGAAGCGGTCGAGGGCCGTGTAGCGATTTTTGGCCGATTAATCGCCGATTCCAAGGTCCAAGGCCGATTAATCGGCCGATTACCTTGTAATTCGCTCCAAGGTCCAAGGCCGTTCAGCTTGTAATCGCCGATTAATCGGCCTTGTAGGCCGATTTTTGCAACACTGTCAATTACACATAAAAGGTATCAAGGGCTTAGAACCCTTGAAAAAACTGTAAAAATTCGTACCAAGTTCGTACTTAGGGTTTCTCCAAAATTTCTCCTTTTTAATGTGAAAATTAGAAAACTATATATAGGAAATAGGGTCTGACGGCGTCAAGACAAATCTTGTGACGCCGTCATCTCGCCGCCAAAATACTTCTCAGACTGCCTTGATCTACTTTTGACGCCGTTATGTGTTATGCATTTCCAGGCCGTCATGAATTTTACTCTTGATGCCCTACTTCGTGACGCCGTCAATTCTGTACTGGGTCGTCATGGAAATTACTCTTGACGCCGTCAGAAATTCCTTCTTGATGCCGTCACCTACTGTTCCCAGCAAGGAAAATTAAGACTTTGGCGTTTTCTTCACTTTTATGCTCCAAAAACGTCTGAATTTCTTCCTTTTCCAGATTTCTCTCCCAAAGTACCTAAAATCACAAAAGGAACGATTTAGGGCAATATTTGATCAAATAAATTCAATTCCGGGCTTAAATGACCCCCTAAAAGTGGTTCATTTTTCGCCTCATCATATACCCTTACACTTGAGATTTGCTTGTCCTCAAGCAAATGCGCTTTTATTCTAGTCAAAATACAAGTTAGGGGTCATTTAACACTAATATAAAAGTAATTACAACAAATAATCGTTCCACTAAAGACCAATAGACAAGCACGGAGGTCATACACTAGCACCTCACAAATAGTGTTTAGATACTCACATCTCTCGGGTGTAATAAAGTACAAATTACAATATGGAAACGGAAGATATCTCTCACTACCTGTCATAGCAAAATAGATTACCATAGGCTTGGGAAAGGATCAAACCTCCACCACATGGCGTAAGCACCTAGGATAAACTATCAAAGAGGTCTTTTTAAAGGGTTGTAACGTTAGGTGTAGGGATATGAAATACACGGTTTTGTTGGATAAAGGAAGTTTTTACTGGTGGCGAGCTAACAATCTTGGTTAATTGCATGTACAATATGGCGTTGCTAAGCCAAGACTAGACTCGACTTAAGCTAATAAATGAAAAATAACAAAAACATAAAATGAACATAGAATAAAAAGGGATGGTAGTCCGTATGTTTTTTATCTTTTTCTTTTTCTATTTTTTTTCTTTTTTTTTTCAATTTTTTTTTATTATTTATTTATTTTATTTTTTTTTTTGCATACACTCTTACCCGACCATCCAAAATAATACATCATAGGGAATAAACGTTCCCCTTACACTTGAATTTTTACATACTTTACAAAAAAAACTAATCTAATGACTCGAATTAAGAAAATCAAAACACTTGGAGTACTTTTAAGATTAACGTACATACGGGGGTAAGATATGATGTTCTTCCCCATTACTCCATAAAATAAGTACTTTACCCATGAGTCCCAATCGTCCCAAAACAATATGTACAAGGATATGACTTGACTTAGCAACCATGTAATCAATTAGATAGTTAACTTAGGGTTTAACAAATAACAATAATGCACTAAAAATGAGTGCATACACGGAAGGCTAAGGCGATTTGGGTGTACATTTAAGTGGGGTGTAACAAATTCTTCCTTTAAGTAAAATGCTTAAAGTTAGAAACGAAAAGATAGGCTCGGAGGGGTGTACTAGGGGTTTCGTGTACTAAAAATGAGTACAAAGCTAAAGTGTGGGAAAAATTAGTTGACTTAACTAGCCAAGTAATATGATTTAAATGGTCAAGTAATTATGATACGGGTTTAATACAAGGGTGATCCTAATGCCTCTTATCATGTAGTAAATCCTACTACACGAATGTAGTCTCACTAGCGGTCTCGGGATGCATCACTAACGCAAGTTCTAGAATCTAACTGCTACCGGTACACTCATAAGCAATAATAGTAAATGCTTTTCCTATCAAATCTAAAGGCGAACCTCACATATTTGGGTGGAAAATTTTTCTGAATATACGGTTATGTGTTAGTCATACAATCTCCTATCCATGAGACGCTTGCTATGGCTAAAGTTTCACTCCTAAATGTTGTAAAAAATTTTAAATTTGGCGCTAAATTTACACTAACAAGTATTTCTCATAGTTTTATTACACATCTACTATCAAACAAACAAACTCAAGCGAAAGTGTATCTATAAGGTATCATCATTTTACCCTCCCCTTACACTTAGGATGAACATTGTCCCCAATGTTCAAGTAAAGAATGTAAAAGTTAAAAAGTAAAAAGAATGAAATCAAATACTCCCCTGATTCGCTCGGTATGGATAATTAGGTGGCCAGGTTAAATCTTCCTCCAAGAAAATGAACAATCAAAGCTTCCCTTCCAGAATATAAATTATCTTCTTGTCATACATAACCTGTAAATCCTGAGAAAATAGACAAAAACAACCTCGTGTAAAATCGGCGGCATCCTATATAAGTTACTAAATCCTAGAAAACAAGATAAGATATAATGCTTGTGGAATGAAGTTTGCAGATTTCCTGGAGATTATAAAACTTAATAATTCACAAAAACCATAAGACTCCGTTAGAAAAACAAAACCGGTAAAATTTCCAGATTTTTACACATGACGCCATCAAGAGTTAACTCATGACGCCGTCAGAAGTGACCTGCAGAAATTCTTATGTTAAGTTTCCGGAAAATTTTTGGAAAAACTTGGTCTTACTTCCTGGAAAATCTTGCAAAACTTCATCATGACTCAATACAAGCATTTGACTCTAACAAATACGAATATACAGGTTCATTTAATATTGTGGAGAATCATGATCGGTTTGTTTCTTACAAACATATTTGGGGTTTCCCCTTACACTTATCTTTTGCAAAAATACTTTTAGGTGGAGTTAAAACTAGGCCAAAACAACAAAGTGAAGTATTTCCACTATTTAATTGAGAAACATGATCTACTAACAATAAAAATAAAGCATGCATACGGAAGCAAATAACAAACAAACAAAATAAAAATCACACAAAACATGGGTTGCCTCCCAAGAAGCGCTTGTTTTTGTTTGAGTCACGAGCCTGACTCTACCCTTATTTAACAGAAAGAAAGGAGGTTTTCCCTACACTTTGGATTAAGTACGGGTGGAAGTAGCGATACACACCCTTAGGGTGGAAGTATGCTATGTGAGAAAAGAGTGGTGGATGAATTGTATGCTCAAAGGGGTGTGCTCCTATCATCATAACCTTACCTAATTCAATCGGGTTAATGGGTGGATTAAGATTTTCTCCTAGAAAGGGATCATTTGCAATCAAATTCAAGAGATTACTAGTTGGGGATCCATCTTGATCTAATAAACCCGGTTTAAACCCATATTGTTTCTTGTGATCAAACATAAATGGGTGATGTAAGCATGTAAGGTCATTTTCCACTCCTATATTGGCTTCCTCTCTACAAGGCTTAGAGTTTACTACCTTTGTCTTAAGACTACCCGGACTATATGGTTTGATGGGTGGATCGGAACCTATTTCAATTCCTAAATTTTCATCCAAGGATGGAAGATTAGGTAACAGTTTTGGTTGAGGCTCCGGTTCATCAAAACTAGGAACTTCCCTAGAACTAAGAGTAAGGTTATCATTATAAGTATTCAAACCTATATCCTCTAGTTGTGTTTGGTTCAAAGGTTTTGCCTCTATTGGAGTTCCTATAGTCTCTTCTACTTCTTTCGAGTAAGTCACGGGTGGTATGTGTGCCTCAAATGATGGTAAGACTTGTGGGGTACTTAGTGAGCCTATGTTTTTTACTTCATCATTCCCTGTGTCACGATCACCTATATCCTCAACATGTGTTTTATTATAATCTAACCCTAACATTTTCCCAAGTATCTCACGTGCTTCTTTAGGCATCTCAACTTCTATGTCCGAATCATATGGATCATCCTCAATATTTTGACTGCTATATACAAATTGCCCAAGAGATTCATCATATGTTTCTTGAGATTCATCATCATTGATCATAGGACCTAGGTCTTTTTGATCAATGTGATCATGTTCGGATAAATCCTCCATCACATCAAGGTCACCTATGTGTTCAGCTTGTACTATGGCATTACATGACAACCACTTAGGTATCTCAACAATAATATATTCATCCCCAAACAAACTTGTTTCATGATCCTGGAAATTTATATTCAATTGACTTGTACTAACGTTTGTTGGGTTGTCTACCCTATAATAATATTGGGCACAATCTTCTATGGTATCCCATGCTTCTTCAGCACTTAATTCCCTAAAGTCCCCATTGGCAAAATACTCAATGCGCATTTGGTCATATTGGCCAACACGATAGTAAAAGGTTCGGGTTAGGGATGCTAAAGCCAAACTATGATGAGGGAATTTTCGGAGTAAATTTCTAAAACGAGTCCATGCATCATATATGGGTTCATCTCGATATTGTTTGAAATTCGAGATGTCAATAGGGTAGAATGGCCTTTGTGGTTGGTGGTATGGTGGATTCGCGTACTCCATAATGGTGAACGGAAGAGTCAATGGAAATTACGAACAAACACACACAAAAATAAGATAGACTAAAGAAAACCTAAAAATAAAAATAAAATCTTACTAGAAAGGAATCTAGCAAGTAGACCTAATAAAAAGAAATTCTAACATAGACAATACCTATTCCCCGGCAGCGGCGCCAAAAACTTGATACGTGGGAATCGCACCAGGCTTTACCTCTCAAGGAATCTTGAGAAGCTTACAACCCCCACCAGGCAGTGTACCTGATCGTTGTAGTATAGTATAGTGACAATTACCGGGGTATTGATCGTTCAGCTAGGAATAGTGTCGCTAGGATTAGAAAACCTAAATACTAGTTCTAAAGGTGAGGGATGATTATTTTTGTATTTTTATTTTTTTTAGAAAGCAAGTAAAAATCTCGGGTTTGAAGGATTTGGGCGGAATTAGTTGCTAGTCAACTAACCCAATACTAAAGATGCAATCAAAATAAAATACTAGAAATGAAAATAAACTAAATTAACTAAAGTTGTGAGCAATAAGTGGAGAAAATGTGTTTACTTAGATTTCACTACTCCCTAGATACATTTTACACGTTAATTACTTGTTATAGTTGCGTGGATGACGGATTGTATTCCTTAATACCATTCATGGGGTGGCGCACTTAATTCCCCAATCCTATGAGTGCCTACTTCACTCCTATGTCGAGCCGGCTAAGAAGCTCCTAACATGGGATCATTAGAATTTACTCATGCATTAAATACAACCAATAAAACCTAGTGCACGTCAGTTCATGTTTCCTAAGACGTTCAAGCATGTTACCATTTGGAGATCTGCTAGTTTTCTTAAGCCTTACATCGAATTCATTCATCCAATACAACTATAAACAAGTAATCAACACATAATTAACATCTAGGTTTCATTAGATCCAAGCAAACACAAGATAGATCTAGCCTAGCATGAAGGAATTAAGACAAGAACAAGATATAGACAACCAACACATAGACATATTGATTGAATTAAAAGAATACTTATCTCAATTACACATAAAAGGTATCAAGGGCTTAGAACCCTTGAAAAAACTGTAAAATTCGTACCAAGTTCGTACTTAGGGTTTCTCCAAAACTTCTCCTTTTTAATGTGAAAATTAGAAAACTATATATAGGAAATAGGGTCTGATGGCGTCAAGACAAATCTTGTGACGCCGTCATCTCGCCGCCAAAATACTTCTCGTGTTATGCATTTCCAGGCCGTCATGTGTTATGCATTTCCAGGCCGTCATGAATTTTACTCTTGACGCCCTACTTCATGACGCCGTCAATTCTGTACTGGGTTGTCATGGAAATTACTCTTGACGCCGTCAGAAATTCCTTCTTGACGCCGTCACCTACTGTTCCCAGCAAGGAAAATTAAGACTTTGGCGTTTTCTTCACTTTTATGCTCAAAAAACGTCCGAATTGCTTCCTTTTCCAGATTTCTCTCCCAAAGTACCTAAAATCACAAAAGGAACGATTTAGGGCAATATTTGATCAAATAAATTCAATTTCGGGCTTAAATGACCCCCTAAAAGTGGTTCATTTTTCGCCTCATCAGCACCCCATTTAGACACCGAGAAATTATTAATATATATATGTATGGTATTATGTATATATATTATATATATATATATATATATATATATATATATATATATATATATATATATATATATATATATATATATATATACGACGACACTGTTTATATCTTTTCGGTTTTCACACACCGACACCGACACCAAGATTAATTTCACCATTTTACGGAACACTGACACCCCGTTATTTTGGGCCGACCACAAGCCCACTAAAATTCGTTCTTTCTTTCTTTTGATCCACCTTGGCCGGACACACCACAAGCCCATTGCACCATTTCATTTTTCTCTCTTGGGCCAAATTTTTACTTAAGCCCACTCGGCTCATTGTTTTCTTTCTTTTGCGCGGCATGCTACACAAAACCGAACCATCACCCTTGTTATTTTCGTTGGTTCCCTACAACTCGACACTACTCTTGCAACATCTTCTTTTGACTTTGCTTCATGAGACAAGGAGCCGACTTAGTAACCATCAAACCAACGTGCAAAGGCTTTAACCACCTAGTCGATTATACCCCATGGACCTTGTGTTTCATATCCCCCCAACAAAGCTTCCATATGTACTCTAACCTCAATTGTTTAATTCCTAATAACCTAAGCTAAACCTAAACACATCAAAGTCAACCCTCATTGCTTCCTCACCACCTCAAAATCGATTTGACAATACATATGCAAATTAGACACGGTTGTCGAGCAAGATTTGACCACTTGGATCTTGTTGTGTTTCTAGGGACATTCGAACCACCCCCATCCACACTATATAAGCCATATTAAATGCAACCTATCTCACACCTTCAAACTTCACTAAGCTCTCAAAGCACAAAGCTCTTCTTTTTCTTCTTGGTTGCTGTCGAAGAATACTAGGCGTACACAAGCAAGGGTTGGGTTAAGATCGAGTTGGGTAGCAAATATTGGAGCAAGGGTCGCTATTCGAAGAGTGTTAGTTTGCTCGTTAGTCTTGTTTGGTCACACGAACCCTCCCCACCACCTTTGGTGTTGTAAGTATTTCGTCTCTTCTAAATCCTTTATACGATCATGCATTGCACGTCACATTTAGAACACCTAATCATATGTCGACTAAAAACTTAAACTAATACATACTAACATGCCTCGAAACGCTAGGAAAGGGGCCTCGCCATTACGTTTTTACACGTACAACGTATATATATTTTTCGACGACCTAAGACATCGACTCACAATTAATCAAATCAACTTAACATGCATGACATGCTCGGTCATATACTACGAAAACTAGATCTAAACCAAGTCCTAGTCGAACTAGAAATTTTAAAGCAAACTAAATCATTTTGGGCCTTGAACCGGGCTAATAAGCCCAATACCTTTCGAATGAGATTTTCGGATTTGAACTAGAATTTTCGAAATAAACGAAAATTTATAAAAACCGATTTTTATAAATTTTAGGAGATAAAATTGTGACTTTTTATAAAAGTAAAAGCTAACTTGCGAAAACTATGAATTTGGATCATTTTTGCAAAATTCCCACGTTAAGGGACTAAAACCGTCAAAAACACAAAACATCAGACTAATTATGGCAATACCGATTTATGATGGAAGTTTAGGGTAGAAAGTGTATTTTCCAAAAGTTAACGGAATAAAGTGTAAAAAGTTCAAAAGGACTATATTGTAATTATTTTAACCGAAGGGGTAAAAGTACTTTTCTAAAAGTAAACATTTTATTAACTATTTTTGTATAATTTAATTTAGTATAAATATGTATTATCTTTAGTAATTTTGAAGTAAAATATGTAGTTTTACTAAAAATATTTAATTATAAATATTTATACTAAATGTTATTATCACAAACGAATTAACATTTAATAAACACCGTTACAAATAACTACATGAGGTTATTTTGGAATATATTAAAGATACCCGAACGAATATCACCGTGCACGTGACATATCACCGTCATTTACAACACGAATCTAAAACACCGATTACAATGTATTATTTAGGTCGCAAGTCGGAGGAATTTCATTGCTGGTCATAGCAATACACCATCACTTTTGAGCACCGTTGTGATTACGCACCTTTCAGGTGAGTTCATGGTCCCACATTTTTAATTGTTTTTAAACCACGTGGGGAGATACATGCTATAAATCGAACACAAGTATTTTTCTGTATGCTGTTATCACCTGATATTGCCTAAGTTGACACCTGTGCTACAAGTCCCTCATATCACGAACCTTAATCACTTGCGAGTGAGCACGAATATAGTTGATAGATCTATTGGAATGGCAGCCCGCCTCTGTCTAGGTGATGACTTGGCAGGAGGTGTGCTATATTCGAGGTATTATGGAAATTTGGCACATTTCCTGTCACCGAGGGCCCCTTGTCATTTACATCCGCTGTGGTGTAGATGATTGTTATTATCTTTATGATATGTCAAATCAATGTTAAGGCTTGCATTTCGTGAGGCTTAGGAGCAATATTACACCCATTTAGTTAAGACCTGTCTATCTTGGCTTGTTTATTTCAAATGCTTGACTTGTGTTCACACTATTACTATTTAAACTACTATGGATTCACTCAACCTTTGTGTTGACTTTTTAAGCATGTTTATCTCAGGAAATTAGCAAGCATGGCGGCACGGAGCTGGCAAAGGGCACAGGACCTCCCTTTTCATTTCAATAATTATATCATTCTTTACAAACTCATCACTTCTTTTGCTAAACAATTAACATTTTGGAAAAATGTTTGTAACTTTGAATATTTGAGTTTTCATGGAATGATATTGACTATCTTCTGAATTATTTTCTATGAGTATGACTGTGTACTAAACTGTAATGACCCCGATTAGACTTCCGCTGCTTAATAAAATTTCGGGGTGTTACAGATTGGCATCAGAGCCATGGTTATAGAGAACCAAATGATTTTTCAAAACATTGGACTATAACCTCCCCGGATTTTTAAACAAACTATTTATCACCGAAGTGCCCTCCGTGCCAGTGCTTGCCAACGTCATGTTTTAAGGTTTGATTTTTAGCACCCATTGCATTTAGCTCACTATGACACTATGATCACTGTGCATGTAGCATTATGTAGACTAAATGACTTATATCACTGCTATTTTTGGGATATTACAGTACCATGTCGCCCCCGGTTATTATTTTGTCCGACAGTGACGACGTCGTACCAGCATCATCCACTCACCCTACTATTGACTTATCTGACTATGACACCAATGACACCCGAGACACCCATGATTCTGACCATGACACCCAACCTGTATCACCTGCTATACCATCTCGTATCCCATCTGGAGATCCCTCTTCTGATACTGAGCCCTTTGAGGAGGGTGAGGTTGCTTCTACACCCATTGATTCTTTTGTTATTCAGCCTCTCTTTCGTCCTGTCTGTGGACCTATGACACAGGGACAGTACCTTTATGATCAGTACCTGACATCTCAGTAGTTTCTTGCGGCTGATGGTCGTCCTACACCACCTGCTAGTCACCACTCCGGTTCAGATGCTGATGACGAGTCTTCTGACTCCGATACTTCTAACACTGCTGCTTCTATTCCACCACCATCCCCGCCTGCACCGATTCGTCGGCGCAAGCGACTGAGGATTCTTGAGCCCTATGAGCCTGAGCCTTTCGGAGAGTTGTTTCGATACTATGAGGGAGACTATACCCGCAAATGCAAGGCTCGGAAACAAGTCTGTATTTTGCCTGCTTCTACTGTTACACCACCTGTATCTACACCTGTACCTACACCTGTACCTACACCTGTATCATCACCCATATCTGTATTACCACCTGTTTCTATGCCAGATCTGACACCTGTGGCATCACCAGCACCCCCACCATCACCTGTATCACCCCCACCTGAGCCACATCCTTACATGTTACCTACTTACACCGCACCCCACACCTCTGAGGTTTTGCCACCCATGCCACCACCTACAGTTTTCTACTCTCAGACTACCACTGTACCGATACCATCGCCTGCTACATCACCTGTACCACCACCTGCTCCCACTGAGACCCCCACCTCACCCGGCATTCATAGATTGGTTGATGCTCGTCGATGGTCGTTCTTGTTAGACTACATACGTAGATGGAGATTGGTTGAGGGATCGCCTAGGGCTGCTGAGCTTGGAGATGGCTCTTCAGCGGTGTTACCGGTCACTGGGAAGCCGATACACCATACTATCCCTCTTTTGGCTGCCAGGTTAGTGAGACATGAGGATCGTCTTGATGAGCTGTTGAGCGTTATTGAGGATATATCCTTGGAGAGGATTGAGTGTATGCAGGAGGAGGTTACGAACCTCGTGGTTTATAGGACAGCTTTAAAGATGGTATTTGAGATGATGGGGACAGAGATCGAGGAGGCACATGCTACCATCACTGAGTTTGGTCATCGACTAGATGTTCAGAGACACGAGATTGATGATTTGAGAGCGATTGCGGCCATTACACAGGAGATGATGGAGCATCAGGCACAGGAGTTAGCTGCATCTAGTTCTACCATCTACACACTTTCAGCCACTATTGAGGAGATTCAGGCCCGTGAGAGTTCCAGGGATATGGAGATGTTGGAGATGATCAGGATCACCAGAGAGCTGGAGAGGAGATCAGGAGGCGCACCTGGACCTTCATAGATCTATGACATGTCATTACTTACTGAGACATCTTAACTTGCCGCCTGTGGCATTAATAATTGTTGTATCTTATTGTTTTGTAACAATGAATTCAAAAATTAATAAAACTCTATGTTGGTTATGATTGTAATGTATTGATATTGATTTATGATGTTCTAGTTGTCTGATCTTTTATTATGCTCCCATATTGAGATTCATTATAATTTCCATGTATGTTGTTACATATTGTGATGTTTATTTATGAATGATATGGTCTATGTTGATGTATGTATTTATGGTGTGGTTGTGATATGTACTTTGTGATGATCTCGACTATTATGAGTTTGCTTACATTATTTCTCTTGTTATCGATGTTTGGGATTTGTACTTATGCACTTGCGATTTTATAGAGTTATGGCCCCAAGGAAAACCGCTACTGCTACCTCGTCACCCGCTATGACCAAGGCTGCTATCAGAAAGTTGGTTGCTGACAGTGTTGCTGCAGCTTTAGAAGAGCAGGCTGCTGCAATGGCACGAACTAGTTGCAATAACCGAGTGTCACAACTCGTAATTTCAGGTCCTTTTTTCAAACGTCGAAATTTTATTATTCATCTTGAAAAGTTATTATTCATCTTTTACTATTCATCGATCACTATTCATCATTTTACTATTCATCATTTTCGGAGTCAGTTTGATATTCCGAGAAGTGTTTCAAAATTTTACTATTCATATGACACTATTCATTCCCGGAAGGAAATCACTATTCACAATTGTCGTTCATCATTTCGTAAATCTAGTTTACGGGTATTTAAATTCGCGTAACCGGATTGGTTTAGCTGCGAATTCATGCATCATCAATAGGGACACGTCATATAGACTGGAGTAGTCTACATATCATTAGTAACATCGTCAGCACTTTAGGCCCTACACGGATATGCATTATTTTAATATACGTATGCTTAATTTGTAATTAACGTTACCACTCAGTTTTTACTATTAACGTATACCCGACACTCCCAACTATGATCCTAATATATTGTCATACTCATTATAATAATATAAAATTTAT
This sequence comes from Artemisia argyi, assembly GCA_030686995.1. Taxonomy (NCBI): domain Eukaryota; kingdom Viridiplantae; phylum Streptophyta; class Magnoliopsida; order Asterales; family Asteraceae; genus Artemisia; species Artemisia argyi. Next base: position 95,238,112 of record CM060702.1, on the reverse strand, counting down.
ATTATTAATTTACCTGGTGTTTTGAAACCATTTGCTATAATTTCTGGTAAACGTCTAAAATTACGTCGGATCACGATATTTCAACACGACAATTATTTTAACACCCGATTCTCATCAGGAATATAATTTTATAATTTTTACAACATCGTCACATTTTATTTGGTACCGTCAAATTTTATTTCTAGCAAACTCGGTACCCGGTATCCCCTAAAGCTACTAATATCTAACATAATATACATAAATCTTGCAAGATCTCTTACACAAATCCATTTACCCATCACTTGCCGCCCCCTCCCCATCCCAATCACTTATAAATCTTGAAATTTTGCTACTAGCCCCATTTATGACTTGTCCTTTATGTCCTTGAATATAATATTTTCCTTTGTTAGTTTATACTTCAAGTAATACTTTCATTAGCTAAAAAAAATAAAAAATGTATCTCTTCATTCTCTCATCTCCAACTCCCAACCAAACCACAAGAACAAGGAGGAACCATGATTTTTCAAGTTCAAGTATATTTTCAAGTCCTATTAGTGATCTATGTTAAGGTTTTGAAATAAAAACCTATAGATTAATTAAGTTTTTAGCTCCAAAACTCATCAAATCTTCAAGTAAGTTTCAAGTAAACTTTTCTAATCTTTTATACTTTCATTCAAGTTATTTTGATGTTTTAGTAGCAAATCATGCAAATATATATGTTAAATACCACTCTATTTTAAATCTTGTATTTTAACATAGATCCATGAATATTTAGAGTGATCTCATGAAATCCTCCATTTTTGGTAAATACTAGGAACCTGTGACACCCTAAGAAGGTGTATGGTAGGATTGAGTATTGGTGGAGTTGATTTGAAGTAGTTTGGTTAAGATTTGAACAAGTTATTAACTAGGAAAAAACAAGTTTTGACAATGTATATAGTTGCTGTCCCATTTTGCAAAACGTGGGAAACTCAGGGGCTAGGGTGTAACATTGGGCTATATATTTAGAAAATACTTTCAAAAATGAAGCTACGGGCGAAAGAACGGATTAAAACGAGTTTATAACGAAGGAGATATGATTTTTGTAAGTTTAACGACGAAAACTATTTTCTGAAAATGTACTTGCTGTTGGACGAATTTCGACGGACAAAAAGAGGCGTTAGATGTAATCTGTAGGAGCCGAACTACTAAAAATATATTAGTATATATTAATACGATTCCGGGGATATAAAGAACGTAGAAAACGAGCTTATAAAGAAGAAGATACAAGCGTTAGAACAAAACAAGCTTATTTGACGTAAAATGACTTTGCAAAGTGCCATGTTCGCTACCATTTTTCTCCATGTTCGGCTCAGTTTGAGTGCTAGCCGTACTTTAGTAATTTCAAGTATTCCCGACACACTATCGAAAACACTTGACCGTTTACCCGTTGGCCTTGTAACGAGTAACTTACAACCTCATTTATATTACCCGAAAACCACACCAAAAGTGGTTATTTTCACAACGGACCAACTAAACATATTTTTCTATCGAGGGTCGGAACTTGATGAGATCAAAACTTAATAACACGTCTTTAGACCATGTTACAAACTTACTAAAAACGTCAAATTCGTTTTCTAGAACTTAATATTATTCGTTACGACTAGCTTTTTGAGGCTATATATTAAGGATTAAAACTATTATTTAAAGATAATATTTTACGACGAAAAACTCTATTTTCGTAATAAATCACTAAACAACTACAAGGGATTGTCACTACAACGTGAATACGCGTGAAGTATTTTATATTTATACAAGACGTCAAAAATGTATTTTTCGACGATAAACGTTATTTTCAAAGTTTCACGAGTGGTATCGATAACATACGTATTTGCATGTGTAGCATCATTTCATTTCTTACATTAGACCATATCATTCATATTAGGTTGCGGTTAGAGATCGTGTCTCATTTCAGTGTATCCACTTTTGTCATCGTAGCCATCGCACCAGGTGAGTCATAGCCCCTACTTTTTCAATTGTTTTTCGTAAACTCTTTGGGGGAGAATACATGCTCGTTTTACTTAAACGAATTACTCGCTTTACATGGTTGATTACCTGTATTTCATTGGTATGTTTGATTACCTGTATTTCTTTGGTATGTTTGATTACCTGTATTTCATTGGTATGTTTGATTACCTGTATTTCTTTGGTATGTTTGATTACCTGTATTTCTTTGGTGTTTGATTACCTGCATTTCATGGGATTTGTCATCCTTGTTTATATGACCTCATGGTCACCAATTGTTCATATATGTCAAACGTATTGTGGTTTCCCCACTTGGCTGTGATGTCAAACGTAATACTGTTGTTTTCCTACTTGACTGATTTATCATATGACCTCATTGTCATAATTCTTTATCTGGCGACACTGTCAGGATTGTCATATCTGTTTATCTGGCGACATTGTCAGGAGTGTCAAAGTTGTTTACCTGGCGACATTGTCAGACTTATTTTATATGACCTCATTGTCATTATTGTTTCTCTGGCGACATTGTCAGCTTTGTCAAAATTGCTTATATGGCCTCATTGTTAAAATTATTTATATAGCAGTTTTGCTATATTTATCTTTGAATCTAGATTTAAGTATTACTTTTGTTCACGTAAACCAAATCATATTTGGCAGTGGGTAGTAAACACACAGGTTACAAGTCTTTTATGGCGGGACTTGGAACTGAGTGGATTTACGATGCCTTTGCTGGGAAATCTTCATTCATATGCATTACAATTCTTTTTCACAAGACTCTATGAACTCACCAACCTCGTGTTGACACTTTAGTATGTATTTTTAGGTATTAAGCAATGGCACGCTACAGGAGGTTTTGGCAGGGCATGACATGGTCATAGAAGACTCTGATATTCATATGGGGACCGTTTTAAGCTATTTTAAGGGCCTACTTCCGCACTACTTTTAACAATGTAAATTCAATACTTTTGGTTAAATGATTTTATTATAAATGATTGAAGTGAAAACCATTTTTGAACTTGTGTTGTAATACCAATTGAGTTACACCCCAGCTACACGTATGCTTCCGCTGGACCCGATTTTGGGGGTGTGACAGATTGGCATCAGAGCTTTGGCTATACCGAACTGAGTGTTTTTAAAACCTAGACTATAGCTACTTTCACGAAAACTTAACCCTATGACCGTCACGTTCCTGCCTGCCAAGCTGAAGCCTCATTTGTGGTTTGTTGCTGACACATGTGATGAGATTTATATCTCATTATCTGATATACTATGTTTACTTATTCTAGTTGATTACTATAATTGTCTTCCTTATAAGCATGCTCACGTATCGTATATGTCACCGCGTTATGTTTTTCCTTGCATAGTTTCATCGTTCGACCTTGAGTTTGGTCAACTGCCTTAGTCTTTCAGAACGTCTTGGTATTTATAAAGGACATAGTCTTAGTATAACTAAGCTGAGTATTTCAAAATTCGTGGAACCTCGGTGGAATATAGACTGGTCATTTATATTCAACCCGGGATAGTAGGACATAGGCTGACCACCTATATCCGACTCAGAAATGAATTTTGCAACACTGAGAATGGTTATAATAAATTTTGTCTGGATTGAATTCTCTACTCAATTTCCAAATGTTTCATTTATGTGTGTGTATACTCTCGTTGTCAGAATATTCATACTTTTCATCACTTCGTGAACCGCCGCCTGGAAGCACGTCAACTGGTCATTACATCTCATGAATCTTCACGTCTATGCATGATACACTTATATCACAGTATTTTCTTTTATCACAATCTCATTTTGTCGCAGTTGTCACAGTCTTTTCCCTTCTCACCATCACTATCATTTCCCTTCCCCATCCCCATATATATAAGGAATTAGCTAACACTCTATGGATTCTGATGTCACTTATCGCTCACTACTCCCAATATTGATAATTGGATATTATCAATGACCTTCCTAGGAAACGTCTTATTTATGTTTCACCCTTCTTTTCTTGTTTTGAAGAGCGATGCCGCCAAGGAAAGCTAAAGCTACTACAACTATGACACCATCTGCTATTCGAAAGCTCGTTAAGGATAGTATAGCCGAAGCTCTAGAGATCGAGAGAGCTGAGGTAGCTGCAAGGGCTGCTGAAACCGCTTCACAGACAGGGACGAATGAACAATCCAATAATAGGCGTGAATGCACTTGGAAGAATTTTAAGATTGGTGATCCCATCAAGTTTAAGGGCACTGAAGGAGCGGTTGCTTTGATTCGCTGGTTCGAAAAGACTGAGAATGTGTTCCTCATGTGCAACTGTCCTGATGTCAGTAAGGTAAAATTCGCTACTGGTATGCTTTTGGATGAAGCTATGTCATGGTGGAATTCATATGCTCAACCGATTGGTATGGAAAATGCCTATAAGCTCACTTGGGATCAATTCAAGAAATTGATGACTAAGAAGTTTTGCCCTCGTACCGAGGTGAAGAAGTTGGAAACAGAGTTTTATGAGCTAGTGACAGCAGGTAATGATATAGAGGCATATATCAAAAGGTTTCAGGAGTTGGCTATGCTATGTCCAACTATGGTTCCAGATAATGAAAAGTTGTTAGAAAATTTCATCGGTGGACTACCACACAACATCAGTGGGAACGTAATTGCTTCTGAACCACACACGCTAGATGAAGCTATCAGAATGTCTCAGAAGCTTATGGCTCAAGTGATGAAGCAAGAAACTACTGTCAACAACAACAACGAAAACAAGAGGAAAAGGGATGACAACCAAGGAGACGATCAAGTATAGCAGCCAAACAAACAACATGAAGTGGTTAGGGCCTACGTTGCGAAGCTAAGTGAAAAGAAAGGTTACCAGGGTACCCTACCCAAATGTAACAAGTGTCAGAATCATCATAACCATGGATCTTGTCTTAATCCATGTGGCAACTGTAAGAAGGTTGGTCATGCAACTTGGGAATGCCAGTTTCCAATCACTACCGGAGATCAGAAACCCTCAGTGACATGTTTTGGCTGTGGAGAAATAGGGCATTACAGGAATGAATGCCCAAAACAAGGAAACCAAGAGAAAGGGAACCAAGGTGGAATGACTCGTGCGAGAGCCTAGATCATCGGAGGAGGAAATGGTCCACACATCAACAACGCTGAGGACGACAACAATGTTCAAGAACCAAGAACTTCTGCCTTAAAAATAAACCAAAGCCTAAACTCTCTAGTGTTGTATTCCTTTGGTGTTTTATTCTACGTTCTATCGTATAAGTTTCATTTACTATTAACGAATTCCGATCTAATGAATGTTCTATCTTTTATCACCGCTATGCGACTCAAATATCATCATCAGTTCACCAATACCACTTTAGAGACCACCACAAACTGAACTTCGGGACGATGTTCCTGTTAGAGGGGAAGAATGTCACAACTCGTAATTTCCGGTCCTTTTTTCAAACGTTGAAATTTTATTATTCATCTTGAAAAGTTACTATTCATCATTTACTATTCATCGATCACTATTCATCATTTTACTATTCATCATTTTCGGAGTCAGTTTGATATTCCGAGAAGTGTTTCAAAATTTTACTATTCATATGACACTATTCATTCCCGGAAGGAAATCACTATTCACAATTGTCGTTCATCATTTCGTAAATCTAGTTTACGGGTATTTAAATTCGCGTAACCGGATTGGTTTAGCTGCGAATTCATGCATCATCAATAGGGACACGTCATATAGACTGGAGTAGTAGTCTACATATCATTAGTAACATCGTCAGCACTTTAGGCCCTACACGGATATGCATTATTTTAATTTGCGTCTGCTTAATTTGTAATTAACGTTACCACTCAGTTTTTACTATTAACGTATACCCGACACTCCCGACTATGATCCTAATATATTTTCATACTCATTATAATAATATAAAATTTATATTATTAATTTACCTGGTGTTTTGAAACCATTTGCTATAATTTCTGGTAAACGTCTAAAATTACGTCGGATCACGATATTTCAACACGACAATTATTTTAACACCCGATTCTCATCAGGAATATAATTTTATAATTTTTACAACGTCGTCACATTTTATTTGGTACCGTCAAATTTTATTTCTAGCAAACTCGGTACCCGGTATCCCCTAAAGCTACTAATATCTAACATAATATACATAAATCTTGCAAGATCTCTTACACAAATCCATTTACCCATCACTTGCCGCCCCCTCCCCATCCCAATCACTTACAAATCTTGAAATTTTGCTACTAGCCCCATTTATGACTTGTCCTTTATGTCCTTGAATATAATATTTTCCTTTGTTAGTTTATACTTCAAGTAATACTTTCATTAGCTAAAAAAAATAAAAAATGTATCTCTTCATTCTCTCATCTCCAACTCACAGCCAAACCACAAGAACAAGGAGGAACCATGATTTTTCAAGTTCAAGTATATTTTCAAGTCCTATTAGTGATCTATGTTAAGGTTTTGAAATAAAAAGCTATAGATTAATTAAGTTTTTAGCTCCAAAACTCATCAAATCTTCAAGTAAATTTCAAGTAAACTTTTCTAATCTTTTATACTTTCATTCAAGTTATTTTGATGTTTTAGTAGCAAATCATGCAAATATATATGTTAAATACCACTCTATTTTAAATCTTGTATTTTAACATAGATCCATGAATATTTAGAGTGATCTCATGAAATCCACCATTTTTGGTAAAGACTAGGAACCCATGACACCCTAAGAAGGTGTATGGTAGGATTGAGTATTGGTGGAGTTGATTTGAAGTAGTTTGGTTAAGATTTGAACAAGTTATTAACTAGGAAAAAACAAGTTTTGACAATGTATACAATTGCTGTCCCATTTTGCAAAACGTGGGAAACTCAGGGGCTAGGGTTTAACATTGGGCTATATATTTAGAAAATACTTTCAAAAATGAAGCTACGGGCGAAAGAACGGATTAAAACGAGTTTATAACGAAGGAGATATGATTTTTGTAAGTTTAACGACGAAAACTATTTTCTGAAAATGTACTTGCTGTTGGACGAATTTCGACGGACAAAAAGAGGCGTTAGACGTAATCTGTAGGGGCCGAACTACTGAAAATATATTAGTATATATTAATACGATTCCGGGGATATAAAGAACGTAGAAAACGAGCTTATAAAGTAGAAGATACAAGCGTTAGAACAAAACAAGCTTATTTGACGTAAAATGACTTTGCAAAGTGCCATGTTCGTTACCATTTTTCTCCATGTTCGGCTCAGTTTGAGTGCTAGCCGTACTTTAGTAATTTCAAGTATTCCCGACACACTATCGAAAACACTTGACCGTTTACCCGTTGGCCTTGTAACGAGTAACTTACAACCTCATTTATATTACCCGAAAACCACACCAAAAATGGTTATTTTCACAACGGACCAGCTAAACATATTTTTCTATCGAGGGTCGGAACTTGATGAGATCAAAACTTAATAACACGTCTTTAGACCATGTTACAAACTTACTAAAAACGTCAAATTCGTTTTCTAGAACTTAATATTATTCGTTCACGACTAGCTTTTTGAGGCTATATATTAAGGATTACAACTATTGTTTAAGGATAATATTTTACGACGAAAAACTCTATTTTCGTAATAAATCACTAAACAACTACAAGGGATTGTCACTACAACGTGAATACGCGTGAAGTATTTTATATTTATACAAGACGTCAAAAATGTATTTTTCGATGATAAACGTTATTTTCAAAGTTTCACGAGTGGTATCGATAACATACGTATTTGCATGTGTAGCATCATTTCATTTCTTACATTAGACCATATCATTCATATTAGGTTGCGGTTAGAGATCGTGTCTCATTTCAGTGTATCCACTTTTGTCATCGTAGCCATCGTACCAGGTGAGTCATAGCCCCTACTTTTTCAATTGTTTTTCGTAAACTCTTTGGGGGAGAATACATGCTCGTTTTACTTAAACGAATTACTCGCTTTACATGGTTGATTACCTGTATTTCTTTGGTATGTTTGATTACCTGTATTTCTTTGGTGTTTGATTACCTGCATTTCATGGGATTTGTCATCCTTGTTTATATGACCTCATGGTCACCAATTGTTCATATATGTCAAACGTATTGTGGTTTCCCCACTTGGCTGTGATGTCAAACGTAATACTGTTGTTTTCCTACTTGACTGATTTATCATATGACCTCATTGTCATAATTGTTTATCTAACGACATTGTCAGGATTGTCATATCTGTTTATCTGGCGACATTGTCAGGAGTGTCAAAGTTGTTTACCTGGCGACATTGTCAGACTTATTTTATATGACCTCATTGTCATTATTGTTTCCCTGGCGACATTGTCAGCTTTGTCAAAATTGCTTATATGGCCTCATTGTTAAAATTATTTATATAGCAGTTTTGCTATATTTATCTTTGAATCTAGATTTAAGTATTACTTTTGTTCACGTAAACCAAATCATATTTGGCAGTGGGTAGTAAACACACAGGTTACAAGTCTTTTATGGCGGGACTTGGAACTGAGTGGATTTACGATGCCTTTGCTGGGAAATCTTCATTCATATGCATTACAATTCTTTTTCACAAGACTCTATGAACTCACCAACCTCGTGTTGACACTTTAGTATGTATTTTCAGGTATTAAGCAATGGCACGCTACAGGAGGTTTTGGCAGGGCATGACATGGTCATAGAAGACTCTGATATTCATATGGGGACCGTTTTAAACTATTTTAAGGGCCTACTTCCGCACTACTTTAAACAATGTAAATTCAATACTTTTGGTTAAATGATTTTATTATAAATGATTGAAGTGAAAACCATTTTTGAACTTGTGTTGTAATACCAATTGAGTTACACCCCAGCTACACGTATGCTTCCGCTGGACCCGATTTTGGGGGTGTGACACCGAGCCACTGCTGAAAGTGAGTCCGCTACAACTCGGAAGTGCACCTATAAGGACTTCATAGCTTGTAAACCATCTCACTTCAAAGGGACTGAAGGAGTGACAGAGCTTGCTCGATGGTTTGAGCGAACTGAGACTGTGTTTGTGAGGAGCGGTTGTGCCGCGGAGAGCCGAGTCTCGTTTGCTACTGGAATGTTGTTGGAAGACGCGTTGTCTTGGTGGAATGAAACTGCTCAGAAGATAGGTGTGGAAGAGGCCTATCAGATCACCTGGGCTGACTTTAAGGAGAAGATGTTGAAGAAGTTTTGCCCTAGAGGCGAGATCAAGAAGTTAGAAGATGAGTTTCACACGGTTGTTGTGAAAGGAAATGATCTCAGGGCTTATGATAGGAGATTTCAGGAACTTGCCACACTTTGCCCTTCTAAGGTTCCCGATTTGGAAAAGTTGTTGGAAAGGTACATTGAAGGATTACCCAGGAGTATTGAGGGAAACGTCACCTCGTCTAAGCCTCAATCTTTGGATGAAGCAATGTCCATTGCCCAAAGATTGCTAGACCGGGAGATTAAGCGTAACTCTGGTCAGGGGAACAACGATCACAAAAGGAAGTTTGATGATCGAAGGACAAACAACAACAACAATCACAACAACAACAACAGCATCAACAACAACAACCGTAACCCCAACCGTAACTATCACCATGACAGAAACACCCACCACAACCAACAGAACCGACGACAGGAAGCTGTCAGAGCTTATGTCGCTGCACCAGTTAAGGATGCTAGGTATGCTGGACCTCTTCCATTCTGTGACAAGTGTAAGATGCATCACAATGGACCCTGCTATGCTAAGTGCGGGAAGTGTTCAAGGGTTGGACATAAGACACAAGATTGCAAGGCGACAGGAGCCAACTTGCAACCCGTGGCTGTGGTATGCCATGCTTGTGGAGAGAAAGGACACTACAGGCGTCAGTGCCCTAATAAGGATAACAATGCACGTGGGAGAGCATACGTGCTGGGGGATGGAAATTTCCAGCAAGATCCGAACGTAGTCACGAGTACGTTCTTTCTAAACAACCGCCTCGTTAAAGTTTTATTTGATACCGGAGCCGATCAAAGTTTCGTATCTATTTCTCTTGCACCCCTGCTTAATATTACACCCACCCAACTAGACACCACGTATGAGATTGAACTAGCCGATGGAAAGCTAGTGAGTACTAACACTATACTCCGAGGTTGCACCCTACGACTATTATACACCCCATTTAACATTGACCTTATGCCTATTAGACTTGGTAGTTTCGACGTCGTTGTAGGAATGGATTGGTTATCCGAGAACCGCGCTAAGATCATTTGTGACGAAAAGGTCGTTCACATTCCACTGAATAACGAAACATTGGTTGTTCGCGGAGAGCGAAGTAAGACACGTCTGAGCATCATTTCTTGTGTCAAAGTTGTGAAGTACATCGAACGATGATGTCAAGTCTCTTTGGCTCAAGTCACCGAGAAGAAGTCGGAAGAGAAGCGACTCGAGGATGTGCCAGTAGTCAGGGACTTTCCAGAAGTTTTCCTTGAGGACTTGCCTGGCCTTCCGCCGACTCGTCAAGTGGAATTTCAAATTGACTTGATGCCAGGAGCAGTACCCGTAGCACGAGCACTCTATAGGCTAGCACCGTCGGAAATGAGGGAGTTATCTGGACAATTGGAGGAATTGTCGGATAAAGGATTTATTCGCCCTAGTTCGTCACCGTGGGGAGCCCCGGTGTTATTTGTGTAGAAGAAGGATGGAACCTTCAGGATGTGTATCGATTATCGTGAGTTGAACAAACTTACGGTTAAGAATCGATATCCGTTGCCAAGGATTGACGATTTGTTTGATCAACTGCAAGGATCGAGTGTCTACTCGAAGATTGATTTAAGATCGGGTTATCACCAACTGAGAGTTAGGGAAGAAGACATCCCTAAGACGGCTTTCAGGACAAGGTACGGTCACTACGAATTCCAAGTAATGCCATTCGGTCTAACAAATGCACCCGCTGTATTTATAGACTTAATGAACCGAGTGTGCAAACCCTATTTGGATAAGTTTGTGATTGTATTCATCGATGATATCCTTATTTATTCACGTAGTAAGGAGGAGCACGCAGAAATCTTGAAGGCGATACTAAAACTACATGCCAAATTTTCCAAGTGTGATTTTTGGATTGAGAAGGTACAATTTCTTGGGCATGTTATTGATAGCAAGGGTATTCATGTTGATCCTGCCAAGATCGAAGCTGTTAAAAATTGGGCGTCACCTACGAGTCCTACCGAGATACGCCAATTTTTAGGTCTATTATCGGAGATTTATTGAAGGTTTTTCAAGGATTGCTAAACCTTTGACTGAGCTAACACAGAAGAAGAAGAAGTTTGAATGGGGAGATGAGCAAGAATCGGCATTTCAGTTTTTGAAGTTGAAGCTTTGTGAAGCACCAATATTAGCACTACCCGAAGGAAGTGAGGACTTCGTGGTATATTGTGACGCATCAATCCAAGGTTTGGGTTCTGTATTGATGCAGAGACTTAAAGTAATCGCTTACGCTTCTAGACAGCTTAAACCCCACGAGGAGAACTACACTACATGATCTAGAATTAGGAGCGGTGGTATTCGCTCTTAAGATTTGAAGACACTACCTATATGGAACCAAGTGTATGGTTTTCACCGATCACAAGAGTCTTCAGCACATTTTAGATCAAAAGGAGTTGAACATGAGGCAACGTCGATGGCTAGAGTTGCTAAGTGACTATGATTGTGAGATCCGTTATCACCCGGGGAAGGCAAACGTTGTAGCAGATGCCTTGAGTCGAAAGGAACGACTTAGACCCCTCAGAGTTAGGTCATTCGGTATGACAATTAGATCACCACTTCCGTCTCAAATTCTTGAAGTTCAAACTGAGGCCCTTAAGGAAAAGAATAGACCGCACGAGAAGATTTACGGCATGCCAGAAAGCACGAATGGATTTGTCAAGAAACTAGATGGAAGGCTGTGTTTCCAGGACAGAAGTTGGATTCCATTGTATGGAGGAATACGAGACCTCATCTTGCACGAGTCTCATATGTCTAAATATTCCATTCATCCTGGTTCGGACAAGATGTATCAAGATCTAAAGAAGTTGTATTGGTGGCCAAACATGAAAGCTGACATTGCAGAGTATGTCGGTAAGTGTTTGACCTGCTCAAGAGTAAAGGCTGAACATCAAAAACCATCCGGTCTTTTGATTCAACCAGAGCTACCAATGTGGAAATGGGAAAGGATTACAATGGACTTCATTACGAATTTACCCAAGACATCGAGTGGGTTGGACACAATTTGGGTTATTGTCGATCGTCTCACGAAGTCAGCGCACTTCTTGCCAATCAAAGAGACTGATGATATGGACGTTCTTGCACGTTTGTACCTTAAGGAGATAGTTTCCCGGCATGGAGTGCCGATTTCGATTATCTCCGACTGAGACAGCCATTTCACGTCTAACTTTTGGCGATCTTTACAGAAAGCCTTGGGAACTAAGTTAGATATGAGTACAGCTTACCATCCTCAGACTGATGGTCAAAGCGAAAGGACTATACAAACCCTAGAAGACATGCTTAGGGCATGTGTGATTGATTTTGAAAAAGGCTAGGATAAACACCTACCGTTAGCAGAATTCTCATATAACAACAGTTATCACGCTAGCATTAAGGCTGCACCGTTTGAAGCACTTTATGGAAAAAAGTGTAGATCACCAGTTTGTTGGGCTGAGATTGGAGATGTACAACTCTCAGGTCCCGAGTTGATTCTTGAAACCACTGAGAAAATAGTAAAGATTAGGCAACGATTACAAGCCGCCAGGGATCGGCAAAAGAGTTATGCCGATGTGCGAAGGAAACCAATAGAATTTCAAGTTGGAGACAAGGTCATGCTTAAGGTATCACCTTGAAAAGGGATGATTAGGTTTGGAAAACGTGGAAAGTTAAACCCAAGATACATTGGACCCTTCGAGATCATTGAAAGGATCGGTCCCGTGGCATACAAACTTGAACTACCTGAGGAACTCAGTAGAGTGCACAACACCTTCCACGTGTCTAATTTGAAAAAGTGTTTATCGGATGAAACACTTGTGATTCCATTGAAAGAGATCAGAATCGATGATAAGTTGAAATTTATCGAGGAACCCGTTGAGATTATGGACAGGGAGGTCAAACGACTTAAGCATAGTCGCATTCCCATTGTTAAGTTCATATGGAACTCTAAGAGAGGACCCGAGTACACATGGGAGCGCGAGGATCAAATGCGTGCCAAATACCCACAACTATTTGATGAGACAACCCCGAGCACCGATTCAACTTTGGATTCCGGGACGAATCCAATCTAACAGGTGGGTACTGTAATACACCGTAAAATCCCAGGTCATTTATTAATGTTAATTATCGATACTATTCTAAACTAAGCCATTTTTGCGGGCCAATTTGAAATTTTTATATGAGACACTGTTTGTTTGAACACCCGAATGTTTTGATCACCGTTTGTTTGACACCCGATTATGTTTTGTCTCCCGATGTCACCCGAATGTCACTCTTGGATATCACCCAATGAGGTTAACACTAGTAACTCCCACTTGCGACCCGGCACCCCATTTAGACACCGAGAAATTATTAATATATATACGTATGATATTATGTATATATATTAAATATTATAAATTATTATATATATATATATATATATATATATATATATATATATATATATATATATATATATATATATATATATATATATATATATATATATATATGTGTGTGTGTGTACGACGACACTGTTTATATCTTTTCGGTTTTCACACACCAACACCGACACCAAGATTAATTTCACCATTTTACGGAACACTGACACCCCGTTATTTTGGGCTGACCACAAGCCCACTAAAATTCGTTCTTTCTTTCTTTTGATCCACCTGGGCCGGACACACCACAAGCCCATTGCACCATTTCATTTTTCTCTCTTGGGCCAAATTTTTACTTAAGCCCACAAGGCTTGTTGTTTTCTTTCTTTTGCGAGGCATGCTACACAAAACCGAACCATCACCCTTGTTATTTTCGTTGGTTCCCTACAACTCGACACTACTCTTGCAACATCTTCTTTTGACTTTGCTTCATGAGACAAGGAGCCGACTTAGTAACCATCAAACCAACGTGCAAAGGCTTTAACCACCTAGTCGATTATACCCCATGGACCTTGTGTTTCATATCCCCCCAACAAAGCTTCCATATGTACTCTAACCTCAATTGTTGAATTCCTAATAACCTAAGCTAAACCTAAACACATCAAAGTCAACCCTCATTGCTTCCTCACCACCTCAAAATCGATTTGACAATACATATGCAAATTAGACAAGGTTGTCGAGCAAGATGTGACCACTTGGATCTTGTTGTGTTTCTAGGGACATTCGAAACACCCCCATCCACACTATATAAGCCATATTCAATGCAACCTATCTCACACCTTCAAACTTCACTAAGCTCTCAAAGCACAAAGCTCTTCTTTTTCTTCTTGGTTGTTGTCGAAGTATACTAGGCATACACAAGCAAGGGTTGGGTTAAGATCGAGTTGGGTAGCAAATATTGGAGCAAGGGTCTCTATTCGAAGAGTGTTAGTTTGCTCGTTGCTCTTGTTTGGTCACACGAACCCTCCCCACCACCTTTGGTGATGTAAGTATTTCGTCTCTTCTAAATCCTTTATACGATCATGCATTGCACGTCACATTTAGAACACCTAATCATATGTCGACTAAAAACTTAAACTAATACATACTAACATGCCTCGACACGCTAGGAAAGGGGCCTCACCATTACGTTTTTACACATACAACGTATATATATTTTTCGACAACCTAAGACATCGACTCACAATTAATCAAATCAACTTAACATGCATGATATGCTTGGTCATATACTACGAAAACTAGATCTAAACCAAGTCCTAGTCGAGCTAGAAATTTTAAAGCAAACAACATCATTTTGGGCCTTGACCCGGGCTAATAAGCCCAATACCTTTCGATTGAGATTTTCGGATTTGAACTAGAATTTTCGAAATAAACTAAAATTTATAAAAACCGATTTTTATAAATTTTAGGAGATAAAATTTTGACTTTTTATAAAAGTAAAAGCTAACTTGCGAAAACTATGAATTTGGATCATTTTTGCAAAATTCCCACGTTAAGGGACTAAAACCGTCAAAAACACAAAACATCGGACTAATTATGGCAATACCGATTTATGATGGAAGTTTAGGGTAGAAAGTGTATTTTCTAAAAGTTAACGGAATAAAGTGTAAAATGTTCAAAAGGACTATATTGTAATTATTTTAACCGAAGGGGTAAAAGTACTTTTCTAAAAGTAAACATTTTATTAACTATTTTTGTATAATTTAATTTAGTATAAATATGTATATCTTTAGTAATTTTGAAGTAAAATATGTAGTTTTACTAAAAATATTTAATTATAAATATTTTTACTAAATGTTATTATCACAAACGAATTAACATTTAATAAACACCGTTACAAATAACTACGTGAGGTTATTTTGGAATATATTAAAGACACCTGAACGAATATCACCGTGCACGTGACATATTACCGTCATTTACAACACGAATCTAAAACACCGATTACAATGTATTATTTAGGTCGCAAGTCGGAGGAATTTCATTGCTAGTCATAGCAATACACCATCACTTTTGAGCACCGTTGTGATTACGCACCTTTCAGGTGAGTTCATGGTCCTACATTTTTAATTGTTTTTAAACCCCGTGGGGAGATACATGCTATAAATCGAACACAAGTATTTTTATGTATGCTGTTATCACCTGATATTGCCTAAGTTGACACCTGTGTTACAAGTCCCTCATATCACGAACCTTAATCACTTGCGAGTGAGCGCGAATATAGTTGATAGATCTATTGGAATGGCAGCCCGCCTCTGTCAAGGTGATCACTTGGCAGGAGGTGTGCTATATTCGAGGTATTATGAAAATTTGGCACATTTCCTGTCACCGAGGGCCCCTTGTCATTTACATCCGCTGTGGTGTAGATGATTGTTATTATCTTTATGATATGTCAAATCAATGTTAAGGCTTGCGTTTCGTGAGGCTTAGGAGCAATATTACACCCATTTAGTCAAGACCTGTCTATCTTGGCTTGTTTATTTCAAATGCTTGACTTGTGTTCACACTATTACTATTTAAACTACTATGGATTCACTCAACCTTTGTGTTGACTTTTTAAGCATGTTTATCTCAGGAAATTAGCAAGCATGGCGGCATGGAGCTGGAAAAGGGCACAGGACCTCCCTTTTCATTTCAATAATTATATCATTCTTTACAAACTCATCACTTCTTTTGCTAAACAATTAACATTTTGGAAAAATGTTTGTAACTCTGAATATTTGAGTTTTCATGGAATGATATTGACTATCTTTTGAATTGTTTTCTATGAGTATGACTGTGTACTAAACTGTAATGACCCCGATTAGACTTCCGCTGCTTAATCAAATTTCGGGGTGTTACAAAGACTAAGGCAGGTGACCAAACTCGAGGTCAAACGATGAAACTATGCAAGGAAAAACATAATGCGGTGACATATATGATACGTGAGCATGCTTATATGAAAGACAATTATAGTAATCCACTATAATAAATGAATATAATATATCAGATAATGAGACACAAATCTCATAACCTATGTCAGCAACTAACCACAAATGAGGCTTTAGCTTGCCAGGTAGGCATGTGACGTTCATAGGGTTAAGTATTCTTGAAAGTAGCTATAGTCTAGGTTTTAAAAACACTTAGTTCGCTATAGCCAAAGCTCTGATGCCAATCTGTCACACCCCCAAAATCGGGTCCAGTGGAAGCATACATGTAGCTGGGGTGTAACTCAATTGGTATTACAAAACAAGTGTAAAATGGTATTCATTTCAATCGTTTAGAATAAAATCTTTTAACTAAAAATGTTGAATTTACATTGTTAAAAGTAGTGCAAAAGTAGGCCCTTAAAATAGTTAAAAACGGTCTCCAAATGAATAATCATGCCATGCCCTGCCAAAACCTCCTGTAGCGTGCCATTGCTTAATACCTGAAAATACATGCTAAAGTGTCAACACGAGGTTGGTGAGTTCATAGAGTCTTGTGAAAAAGAATGTAATGCTTATGAATGAAGATTTCCCAGCAAAGGCATCGTAAATCCACTCAGTTCCAAGTCCCGCCATAAGAGACTTGTAACCTGTGTGTTTACGACCCACTGCCAAAAGTAATATGTTTGGTTTGTGTAAATAAAAGTAATAAGATTGATGCAAAGGCATCGTAATTCAGTAATAAAGTTGATGCAAAGGCATCGTAATTCAGTAATAAGGTTTATAAAAACCATCAGTATATAACTTTAATCGTATGTACAATAGCCCAAGTATAAAGTAAAGTAATAAGATTTCAGTCATAAAATTTACATTGGCTCTTAAGCTCATGACCCCGAAGCTAGACGTTACTTGGCCCCAAATGAGTGTTTACCAGACACTCTAAAGATATTAGACATGAAATGCATCTGTAATTCCGTTGGAGCAACCCAAACACAGATGGAGGAGTCACCCTCAATAGATCTATTCACTCACTCTTGCTCGTACTTTAATTAACGGTCCATGATAATAAAGGGGACTTGTCAAGACGTGGTAATAAGGCAACTTAAGCAATGTAAGGCATTTAATACTTTGGCATTGTACAAAAATAATTAAAGCAGCGTATTCTCCCCCAGAAGTAATTCAAATCGTATAAAAGTATAAAACAAGTATTTGAGCATGTATCTCCCCCGAAGAGTTCATAAAGAAATTAAACAAGTAAAAGTGGGGCTATGACTCACCTCGAAATGATGATACAATGATGGCAAAATGATCGGGACAATAAGGCACAAACACTAGCCGCAACCTCAGATGAGTGGAAATGATCTACTTTAGATCATGAAATGATGTAATGAATGCACATGCACATGATGCCTACACCACTCTTAACTTGAAAATACTTGTTATTTTCAAAGTAATATGTTTTTCCATAACTTGGGAAAAATAAGTCTAACTAGACTTATAAAACTAGTCGTATATATATATCGTATATATAAATCGCATTGTTGAATTCCTTGCTTCGAAAACCTTGAAATAACGTTTGATAGTCGTATAAATAAGCTTGTAATCATAAGTACTTTGATGATTAAGAATTTGGCACTTTGGTAGTATTTCTAGAAAATCTAAGATTTAGTACGTAGAAGTATTATTATTTCTATTAGTGACAAAATGGTCTCGCAAAACTAGTCGCGAAATAGTGAATATTAAGAGTTAGGAATGAAGCTTAGTAGTTCTAAGAAGATTTTCACCATATCTAAAAAGTCACTGAAGTGAAGTTTGTCTATACGGGTCTCGATCATAAAGGAATATAGCCGTCAAGTGAGGTGTTTGGGCTGTTTTGGCAAATTCTGGGCAGTTTTCGGGAAAGTTTGGAAGACCATAAGTTATTTGTTACAAAAATGGACAGTAACATTTATATAGTGGCTAAAATTCATTTTTCTTGTTTAATACTTGTCCAAATCCACTCCAAACCTCTTCCAATCACCACAAATCTAGTCTAATCCTACCATACACCTTCTTAAGGTGTCATGGGTTCTTAATCATCATCAATCTAGTGGATCTAACAAGGAAAACCAATATAAGCATTTCTAGTGTTTCAAAGTTAAAAGTTTATAAGATGAAGTGGTATAAGCTAGCATATGCATGAAATTATGTATAGAAATCACATGATCATAAAGATAACATGAAGAAATGATGAAAATGAATTTTGTAAACTTACTTTGAAAGATTAGTGAGCTTTGGAGATGAAAACATATAAAACCTTGAGTTTATATTACAAAACCCTAACAAGGAATGAAAGTAGAGCTTGATTATGTCTTGATCTTCAAAAATTGATGGATCTTGCTTGTGTTTTTATTTTGGGTCATGGCTAGGAAGGAAGAACAAGAGGAAAACCTCACCTTTTTTGATTCTTGAAAATAAATATGATTGTGTTAATTGTGTTTATGTAGAAAATATCTAATCCAATGGCATTTTGGTAATTAAATGACGAAGTGGAAGTAACATGGTGAGGGGGGGGGGGGGGCGGCACATGTATAAAACTAGGAAGAGTATGTAGTAAGCTTGGTATTATCTGGTTTACGGAGTCAGTTTTGGTTCCGATAATCGCTAAACGTAAATTGTTAAGCCGTGAAACGTAAATCCGGGTATCGTAAAAATATGAAACTTGAAAGAATGTCTAAACTTGTCAAAATACTCCATAATAAAATATAAAGTGAATGGTAAGTTCCATCGGGTTGCATAAACGCTGTTAAAACTGGAAACGCGGGTCTAAAACGCGTAATTCGCGTTAAACGCTGAACTGGAAAACGTAAAATTCCAAAACTTTTAGAATTGTCGTAAAATGAGAGAAAATCATATTTCTATTGTTTATAGTGTTTTATGGACATATCGGGATGCTGGAATGACGTTTAAACCCAAAAGTAAATCTCGGAGACGGCTTCGTGATTTTTGCAGGAATGATCCGAAGAGCGTCAAACTCTCGGATTATCGTTAAAATAGTTTATCTTACGAGAATATGGAATAAAAATTTCGGAAATGAATAGTAATAGTGAATAGTAGAAATGAATAGTAACTTTCTGAAATAAAAATGAAATTTCGACATTTGAAAAAGGACATGAAATTACGAGTTGTGACATCTCTCCTCTGAGTTCAAACTAGTTGATGATAACTTGGTAATACTGAGAGTACCATGACCTAATTATGTGTACAGCTTAGATTTGAAGAATATCAATCCTACTAAAAGAGCTACATATTTAGTAGCAAGGGTAACAATGGAAGAAGCACATCTATGGCACAGAAGATTAGGGCATGTAAATTTCAAGAAACATCAACAAATTAGTCAAAGCCAATTTAGTTAGAGGTTTACCTTCTAAAACATACAAGAATGATCGTTCATGTCTGGCTTGCAAGAAGGGTAAATAACACAAAGCTTCATGCAAAAAGATTGAAGAAAGAACCATTAGAGAGCCTTTGGAATTATTGCATATGGATCTCTTTGGACCTATTTCTGTTGCAAGTCTAAACAAGAAGAAATACTGCTTAGTTATAACATATGATTGTAGCAGATTTAGTTGGGTCTTTTTCTTGGGATTTAAGGATGAAACCTTTGATGCTATTCAGGATCTTATAATAGCCCTTGAAATCAGTTAAGACTCAAAGTAAGATCCATTAGATGTGATAATGGGACTGAAATCAAGAATCAGCTTATGGATGAGTTTTGTGCCAAGAAAGGAATAAAACGGGAGTTTAGCATTTCTAGAACTCCACAACAGAATGGAGTTGCAGAAAGGAAGAATAGAACTTTGATAGAAGCAGCAAGGACAAAGCTTGCAGATTCTTTATTACCTGTTCCATTTTGGGCTGAAGTTGTAAGTGCTGCTTGTTATGTGTTAAATACAGTATGAGTGACAAAACCTCAAATGAAGACACCTTATGAGTTGCTTATGGGAAAGAAACCAAACATTAAGTTGATGAAACCTTTTGGTTGTCCACTGACTATACTAAATACTGTTGATACTCTGGGAAAGTTTGATGGCAAGTCAAATGAAGGATATTTATTGGGTTATTGTACCAATAGTAAAGGATTTAGAGTATACAAAAGGAATACCAAAATGGTTCTAGAATGTCTTTATGTTGAGTTTCTTGAAGATCAAGAAAATCAAAAGGTAAAGGTCCTGATTGGATGTTTGATCTTGATATTTTGGCTTCTTCTATGAACTATGTACCTCTTAGAGAAGAAAATCAAGTTGTTCATAATGAAGAAGAATTACAGTACATTGTTCATGGAGTCAATATGAGATCTGATGATGTTCCTAATGCAGAACCCATTGAACAGAAGAAAAGTACTGTTGAACCTCAAAGTACTGTTGAACCAAAATCCACAGTATATGATGAAGACCAAGCTATTCAAGATGAACTTAATAGGATGCTTTTACAAGAAACTATTGCAAAATCCTATGAAGATGATCAAAGGAGAGCTTATGAGGCAAAAAAGAAGAAGGCCAAAGTCTTAGATAACTATGACAGTACTTTTCATCAAAGTACTGATGAACAAGTTGAAAGTACTTCAATGTCTTACCAACATCAAATTGGATCAATGATGAGTGTCTAAATACTCATCATTTTATACCAATCTGAGCTGCCAAAACATCCAAAAACACTCAAATATGCATCAAAATACTGAAAATATCTTAGAAGTGTGTTTTATATGTTTCAAATGCAAAATAATCAAAAACAGATGAAAAACGTACAAAGTTTGCATAATTAGCAGTTTCAGTCCCTCAAGTTTCATAAATTGTCAAAACTAGTCCCTGAAGGTTTAAAATGAATAAAAAGTCAACTTAAGTCCATGGGAAGTCAAAATTATTCACAAATAGTCCCTCGATAAAAGTTTACACATATTGGCAACTTTTACCCCTCAAGTATCAAAATTGGCAAAATTAGTCCCTGGGTATTCGAAAAGTGAAATTTAACAAATATTAACCTTGTACTATTCATAACTTTTAATTTGGAACATTTTGATAACTTTTGGAAAAATTACAATTTTACCCCCTAAACTTTAGAAAATTACATAAATGGTCCCCGGGGTGTTTTAAATTGTAATAAATGAAAAATTATCATTTAAGGTCCCTATACTATTCAACTTTTACAAAACTGGACCTTTTGATAACATTTTTGCAAATTACATATTTAGTCCCTCAAAAATCCAAAAATTACATAAATAGTCCTTTAATATTTAAAAATGGAAAATATGTAATTATAGTCCTTGGTTTATTCTAACATGGCAGGAATGGCCCCTTGATTAACTTTGAAAAATACCATAATAGACCCCTCAACTTTCAATCAATTACACATTTGGTCCTTGTGTTTTTAAGTTACAAATCCAAACGGACCCTATTAATAAATAATCAAACAAACAAACCCAAATCTGAATCCAGTCCATAAACACCCCCTTATAACACCAAGCCCACCTTTTCTTTTTGTCCAGCCCAACCACCAGCCCAATCCCACTTAATAATATAAACGGGGTCAACTCCCCGTTTGACCAAACCACCCCACACCCCTTCCCTCCTTCTCCTTCCTCCACCACTGCAAATACCACAAACCACCAATCACCCACAGTTTTCACAAACCAACTCTCCCACCTGTCCCTCCACCTCACACAACATCCCAAAACCCATTAATTACCTTGAAAACATCTCCACGCAATCTACAGTACCCAAAGACTTTTTTGGCGCGAAAAATATTTAAACGGGTAAGATGTGTTACAGAGATCCAAGGGCTCAAATTGGTGGTGGGAAATATCACAGTGGGTCCCACAAACCTTAAAAGTCTTTACAAAAGGAAGAAGAGGCAAAGATGGAAGATTATTAGTGTAGTTTTAGTTAAAAGTAATCATAGGTAGTGTAACTTTCCAATTCAATTGTAATTTCCATTTCAATCAGTTGAACTCAGTTACTTTAGTGTAATTTAATCTTTCTTGAAGCTTTAATTATAACCTTGTTCATTAAAAATAAGATTTTACAATTTCAAGTGAATTTGACAAATTCACTTGATATTTGTTACTTGTTATTGTTTCATAATTCTGTAAGTGCATTCTAGTTACTAGTAAGTTTTTGCAAATTTAAAAAGTCTTCACACCAGCTTTAGTTCACAATTACATAAATCTAAAAAAATAGGAAAAATAACTAGAAAATAAAAAATTGGTGCACTAGAAAGAAGAAGGACTGAGCAAGGTGTGATTTGGATTGTTCTGGTATTAGTAACCTTGTGGAAGGTATTTAGGAATGATCTTGGTCCATGGTCACTCATGTCTCAGACTTGAAACACTTGTAAGTCACAAATTAAATTTCTTGCATAATTTATTCCAATTAGCCATAGTTGTTGTTTCTTGTTTACTTTAGTTAATTTATGCTTGTTAGATGTTAGTGATAGCTTAAGAAACAGATTCATGGTTTAGGTGACTCATATGCCTCCATAAATCACCACAACTGTTTCATAAGGGGTGTTTGGATTGAGTGAATTGGCCTAGTCACAGGTTGTCTTTGTTGTTATTTTTAGTTCATATAGTCTTACATAGGTACCTTTAGGTTAATTTAATCATAAAACACCTAGGTTATATTGACAAAAGTCAAAATCCACATCTATGTTCCCTAACAGTTAACTGTTAGAGACTTATGATCCACAAATCCCTAATTCCATACAATAGTTGTTATCCTAGCCCCATATAATTTTATTTTAACATAAAACACCATATCCAGTAATTTAGGATCATCAGAAGTCCAAATAAGTCAAACTAGTTCAAGTATTATCAAAAGTCAAATTTCCATTCTCAGAAAATCTCAAATCTTGTGGGATTTTTATAGAATTGTGTGTTAGGTTTTAGGTTCTGAAATTTCTTGGGATCATAGTCTCCCACCTCTATTTCAGTTTCCCATAGTTGTCACATTTTTAGGAATTTTCTCCTGGGTCCCACTCACCCTCAAAGTTACTTGCAGGCACAACCTTTGCCCTGCATCAGCAGTTAACAAGCCAACACCACCACTTGGTGGTGCTTTTCTGGCCACTACAGTGGGCCCCATACCTCCAACTTAGTACCTTTCAACCCCCCTCCTGGTAACCTTTAAGATTTGACTAATTGATTGACCTAGGACTCAGTGGACCCCACCTGAAATAAGCACACAAATCTTTCCCATTTTCAGTTGTGTAACAAGTTACCAAGTGCTATTTAACTGCTTATAAGCTTATTCCAAGGGCTTATCTGGCCAAATCTAGCTCAAACTTGTTTACTTAACCTATTGGAACTAGATTTTACCATAGTGGGTCCCACACAAGCTCAGTTGAACTTATTTGCTTCTTTGGTCAACCAAAGTCAACTGTGGAGCTTATTGCTTTCCACAGAGCTTATTATTAAGTTATAAATTAATTGTTTTCACAAAAGTTAGTTATTTTTAGATATAATATAGTTTTGTAAAAGAAAAATCCAGAAAAACCAATATAAAAATAAGTGATAGTTTCTATTTAATATAATTTAATTTTAATTTTCATTTTTAGATTTTTATTAAGTAAGTTGTGTTTTTATATTTTTATTAATTTCCTATTATATTAAAGTATTTTTAATAATTTTATTAGATTTTTATAATTTCATTTAGTATTTATTAGAATTAAAATTAGTTTTATTAATAATTAATCAATAATTAAGTTTTAAATAGCATAATTAATTTTTATAAAGCAACACCTAGATTTTATATTTTTCCTAGCTTTTATAAGTCATAATATAATTTTAGTAATTTTTCTAGAATTTTTTCTGTTCATTTACTAGTTTTTATAATTTAAATAGTTTAATTAGCAATTAATAAAGAAATAGAATAATAATTAGTAAACTAGTTTAAAAATAAATAAAATAAAGTTTTTATAATTTTTTAGGATTCCTGTGATGGTTAATTAGATTTATAAAAATCTTCTTAATTATCTAAGTCTTTTTAGTATTTTTAATAATTTAAATCATAATAATATTTAAATAATAATTAAGTTGTTAATAATTTATAATAATTAGATAAATAGTAAGAAAAATATTATTTTATTTTTTTAAAGTAAGTTTTATAATATTTTAGACTTTTACAAATTTTAATTTTTATTTTCTAGACTTATTTTACATTTTCTTAATTATTAGTGAATTATTAGATAATTAATAATAGTTATTAAATAATAATAATTAATTAAATAATTATCAATTATAAAATAAATATTTTAAGTTTATTTAATTTGCATTTAAGCCCCTAAGGTTTGCAAATTACTACTTTAGTTAAAACCGTTTTTGTTTCGTACGTTTACGTAGAATTAAATTAAACGTACGCGTTTCTAGGTTTTAAACGTTTTTAGATATCTAGGTTTCACGTAATCATTTTATTAGCTTATTTAAGTTATTTTATTTTATAAAACCCTAGTGTAATCACTCACACACACTTATACCCTCTCCTGTTCATATTCACTCGATCACAGATTCGTTTTTAATAAACCATCGCACACCTCGTTGGGACATTACGACCCGGGGAAACACTGTATTCCACGGAAGCATTGGCCTAAGCTGTTTGACTATTATAGTTGATCATTCACAAGTGGTTGACCAATAATTATCTGACCGTTTCAGGCCAACCAAAATTTGGCGCCGCTGCCGGGGAGGTGTGCTGCGTATTACAACTTTTTGTAATATCTGTGAGTTTGAATTATCACACTTTGTTATATATCATCTTTTTGTCTATATTTCTTTTCTATTTTTAAATT
Source organism: Artemisia argyi (assembly GCA_030686995.1). Taxonomy (NCBI): domain Eukaryota; kingdom Viridiplantae; phylum Streptophyta; class Magnoliopsida; order Asterales; family Asteraceae; genus Artemisia; species Artemisia argyi. The sequence goes on along the minus strand of CM060702.1, from coordinate 95,212,750 downwards.
TCCCGTCACTCTAAGTATTCTTAGAGTCGTCTCTAGTGCATGCGCACTCGTTCTTCTAGGTCAACAAGCCCTTTACGTGAGCTTGTCAGAATTCCTCGAAGACGTCGTAGACGTTTTGCCCCAACAGCTGTATCTGAGATACGTGTTGTTTCCCCGAAGAAAATTATCATGGCGGAAGACCGTCCGATGAATGAGCTTTTCCAAGCACCCATTGAGGGTTACGGAGACGCTATTGTTGTCCCAGCCATTGTGGCTGAATACTTTGAGCTCAAAACCGGGTTACTAAATCTAGTAACCTAAAGCCAATTTTATGGTTTTGAGAGGGATGATCCTCATGCTCATATTCGATGGTTTAACAAAATTACCTCTACCATCAAATACAAAAACGTCCCTTCCGAAGCAGTCAAACTTCTTCTTTTCCCATTTTCTCTTGAGGGAGCAGCCCGGATTTGGCTGGAAAAACAACCTCCTCGCTCAATAACGTCATGGGAAGATTTAGTTACTAAATTTGTAAACGAATTTTTTCCCCCGTCCAGAACGACAAGTCTTAAAAATGAAATCATCAAATTTACTCAAAGGTTTGATGAATCGTTTGGCGACGCATGGGATCGTTTCAAAGAATTGCTTCGTCGATGTCCTCATCATGGTTTCACTGAATTGATGCAAATTGACACGTCTTATAATGGTGTGAGTCAATCTGACCAAGATTCTCTCAATGCCTCCGCGGGAGGTAATTTTTTGAGCAAAACCACAAAAGAAGCTTTAGAAATCATTGAAAATAAGTCCATGGTCCGCACTGCACGCACAAAGCCATATAACTCCCAAGTGAGTGCTGGTCCTTCTACTTCATCACCCGTGAGTACTTCTAGCACCGATGCTAAGATAGATAAACTCACGGACGCCATTCAAGCTTTGGTTCTCTCAAACCAGAAAAAAGTCACTTTCACACAAAACCCTTCACATGCTGAAGTAAAAAAGGTGGAAGTTTGTGTCACTTGTGGTGGCCCACATGCTTACTACAATTGTACTGCCATCGATGGTAGTCCTTTTGAAGCCAATGCCTTAGCCGGTACTACAAATCAGGGAGGTAATCAATACCGTCCTCAAATGGAACCAAGTTACCGTGCTAACACACATATGGGACCACCCGGGTTTAACCAAAACCCAAATTTGCAAAACAGAAACCAGAACTAACCTCGAATGAACCAAGGTTATCAAAACCAAGGGAATTTCAATCCTGGACAGAATCAAGGTTTCCACAATCAAGGAAACTTTAACAGAAACAATTTCAACCCCGGAAATCATTTTCAGGGAAGTGGTAATCCAAATCAGGGAATTTTTTAGCCACAACAAGGTTATAATCAAAATAACCGTGTCCAAAATTTCCCCAACCAAACACAAGCCACTCTCCCAGCTCCACAATCATCATCTGATGATTTGTTGAAGCAATTCATGAAAACTTAAGAAGAGACAAACAGGTTGTTGGTCAGCCAGATTTCTGGAATTAAGAAATCTTTAAATGAACGACCCTTGGGCTCTGGAAAAATTCCGAGCAACACGATCGCAAACCCGAGGGGCGATGCAAAGGCGATCACGACCAGGAGCGGAGTTTCATATGATGGACCCACTGTTCCCACTACCACTTCTTCTCCTTCTCCCAAGGTAGTGGAAAATAACGCCGAGGTAAATAAGGACGAAGTACTTCCTACTCATAATGGAGGTACCCAAGACGTCCCACCTCATGTTGTCCCGAAACCCAAACCAAAACCTAGAGTTGCTTTTGAACCAAATGATATTCCAGTTGAAATACCAAAGTCCAAACCTTCTACCTCCTCTATTCCTTACCCCTCACGCTTGAGTGAGCAAAAGCTCCGTGAAAAAGCTAGTCACCAGATGGATAAATTCTTTCAAATCTTCCAAGATTTGCATTTTGACATTAGCTTTGCGGATGCTATTATTCTGATGCCCAAATTTGCATCGACAATCAAACATTTGTTAAGCAACAAGGAGAAACTGTTTGAAATGGCAAAGACTCCCTTGAATGAGAACTGCTCAGCAGTTCTTTTAAAGAAGCTTCCCGAGAAGCTGGGAGATCCTGGAAAATTCCTAATGCCATGTGTATTTCCGGGAATGGTTGATTGCTATGCCTTGGCCGATATTGGTGCAAGTATCAACCTAATGCCATATTCAGTTTGGAAGAAACTTTCTCTTCCTGATCTTACTCCTACCTGCATGACTTTAGAGCTTGCAGACCGATCGATATCTCGTCCTCTCGGCATTACCGAGGACGTGTTTATGAAGGTAGGAGAATTTCTTCTCCCTGCTGACTTTGTAGTGGTTGATTTCGATGCTGATCAAAGGGTCCCTCTCATTGTTGGGAGAGGTTTCCTTAGAACGGGTTGTGCTCTTATCGATGTATTTGAGCAAGAAATCACTCTGCGTGTGTGTAATGAAGCTGTTACATTTAACCTCGATCAAACCTCGAGGTACTCCTCCAATTATGATTCTGAAGCAGTTAATCAAATGGATATCATAGACATTGCTTCAGAGGAGTATTCTCAAGAGTTTCTTGGTTATTCTCATAATTCTGTGAGTGGGGATGCCACTCCATCATCTGAACCTATCATTTCCGACTCTTCCCCTTCTCTCACTCCGTTTGAGGGAAGTGATTTCCTTTTGGAAGAGGTCGAGGTGTTTCTCAAAAGTGATTCAGTTCCATCGGAAATTGATAACACTGAGATTGATCTAGAGGGAGATATTCTTCTCCTTGAGAGATTGCTAAACCAAGACAATTCTCCTCCACCCCCTCCCGTACAACTTCATAATCAGGAAATCAAATATGTTGAGGAAACTGATGATTTTTCTGAGGTCGAACTCAAGGACTTACCTCCTCATCTTGAATATGCATTCCTGGAGGGTGATGATAAATTACCCGTTATTATTGCTAAATGTTTAAGTGTTGAGGAGAAGATTGCTCTCATAAAGGTCTTGAATTCACACAAGCAAGCAATTGCTTGGAAACTCTCTGATATTAAGGGTATTAACCCAGATTTTTGTACACACAAAATCTTGATGGAGGATGACTTCAAGCCTGTAGTGCAACATCAAAGAAGGGTAAATCCAAAAATCCATGATGTGATTAAACAAGAGGTTCTTAAACTTCTTGATGCAGGATTGATTTACCCTATCTCTGACAGTCCATGGGTTAGTCCCATTCATTGCGTCCCAAAAAAGGGTGGCATTACTGTTATCACTAATGAGGAAAATGAGTTGATTCCAACTCGGCTGGTTACCGGATGGCGTGTTTGCATTGACTATTGTAAGTTAAATGACGCCACCCGCAAAGACCACTTTCCGCTGCCCTTTATGGACCAGATGCTTGAGAGATTAGCAGGAAACGAGTACTATTGTTTCCTTGATGGTTTCTCAGGATACTTCCAAATCCCCATTGATCCATCGGATCAAGAAAAGACTATCTTTACATGCCCTTATGGAACCTTTGCTTATAAACGTATGCCTTTTGGCTTATGTAATGCTCCAGGTACGTTCCAGAGGTGCATGATGGCCATATTTACCGACATGATCGGTAAAACCATGGAGGTCTTTATGGATGACTTTTCGGTCATTGGGGATTCATTCCAAACATGTCTCACCAATTTAGAAAAAATGTTGAAAAGGTGTAAAGACACCAATCTATGTCTAAATTGGGAAAAGAGTCACTTTATGGTCAAAGAGGGCATTGTCCTCGGCCGTAAGATTTCCAAGAATGGGATTGAGGTTGACAGAGCTAAGGTTGATGTCATTGCAAAACTGCCTCACCCTACTACCGTCAAAGGTATTACGAGTTTCTTGGGTCATGCCAGTTTCTATCGTCGATTTATACAAGATTTTTCTAAAATCTCACGGCCTATGACTCATCTCCTTGAAAAGGATACTCCTTTTATCTTCTCACCAGAGTGCATCAAAGCTTTTGAAACATTAAAGAAAAAGCTTACCTAGGCACCCATTCTTATTGCCCCCGACTGGGATTTACCCTTCGAACTTATGTGCGATGCAAGTGATTTTGCTATCGGTGCAGTCTTGGGGCAACGCAAAACGAAACACTTTCAGCCTATCCACTACGCAAGCAAAACTATGAACGAAGCTCAAACTCATTACACCACTACAGAAAAAGAATTATTAGCTATGGTGTATGCTTTTGAGAAATTTCGGACGTACTTAATCTTGACTAAAAGTGTAGTGTATACGGATCACTCGGCTCTAAAATATCTATTTGCAAAACAAGATGCAAAGCCGAGATTGCTCCGTTGGGTTCTCCTCCTCCAGGAATTTGATATCATTATTCGTGATAAAAAAGGAGCTGAGAACCTGGCTGCTGATCATTTGTCCCGATTAGAGAACCCTCATCAAGATGTGTATGAGAAAAAAGAAATAAATGAAACATTTCCTCTCGAAACACTCAACGCGGTTGCTTTTCGCGGAGATTCTACTACCCCATGGTTTGCCGACTTCGCAAACTACCATGCGGGTAACTTTGTTGTGAAAGGGATGTCAACCCAACAGAAGAATAAATTCTTTAAGGATGTTAAACATTACTTCTGGGATGACCCCTACTTATTCAAAATCTGTGCGGATCAAGTCTTCCGGCGGTGTGTATATGGACAGGAAGCCACTGAAATTCTCAAGGCTTGCCATGCTAGACCCACTGGGGGACATGATAGTCCCAATTACACCGCCAAAAAGGTGTTTGATTCCGGATTCTTTTGGCCCACAATTTATAAAGATGCCCAGGATCTCATTAAAACCTGTGACGCTTGTCAGCGTCATGGAAACATTTGACAAAGAAATGAGATGCCACAAAATGCTATTCAAGTATGTGAAATATTTGATATCTGGGGCATTGACTTTATGGGGCCATTTCCATCATCTAGAGAAAACAAGTACATACTTGTGGCTGTTGATTATTTATCAAAATGGGTTGAAGGGAAAGCTTTACCCACAAATGATGCCCGAGTTGTAGTGAAATTCCTTAAATCTCTTTTTGCCCGTTTGGAACTCCACGTGCTATCATAAGTGATCGTGGTACGCATTTTTGCAATGACAAATTTGATAAAGTCATGCAAAAGTATGGTGTAACCCACCATCTTTCTACCGCGTATCACCCACAAACAAGTGGGCAAGTGGAGGTTTCAAATCGTGGTATCAAAAGGATACTTGAGAGGACTGTTGGTAAAAACCGTGCTGTCTGGTCGGATAAATTAGATGACGCACTATAGGCCTTTCGTACAGCTTATAAAACACCCATTGGGTGTACACCTTACAAGCTTGTGTACGGAAAGACATGTCATCTACCGATGGAACTTGAGCACAAAGCCTACTGGGCTTTGAAACATGCCAACTTTGACCTCAAAACTGCGGGTGATCACAGAAAAGTTCAAATGAATGAATTAAATGAACTACGTGATCAGACTTACGAGAACTCTTTAATCTATAAAGAAAAAACAAAGAGAATTCATGACTCAAAAGTAAAGAACCGCGTTTTTAACATTGGTGATCGAGTACTTCTCTTTAATTCAAGATTAAAGATCTTCTCGGGTAAATTAAAAACCCGTTGCACTGGTCCATTTACTATCACTAAGGTTTATCCATATGGTACCGTTGAGTTATCTCAAAATAACGGTCCATGTTTTAAAGTAAATGGCCATCCTGTGAAACACTACTTTGGAGAGGACATACCAAATATGGTTGTCCCGGATCTCCAAACTTTCCCCAAGGACAATTAAATTCGGGGTCGAGTCAAGCTAGCGACTCGGTTAACAAAAACAGTAGCTTCCTCTTGGACAAATCAATTCGAGGTCGAGTCAAGCTAGCGACTCGGTAATCAAAAACAGTAGCAATATGGGTTTTCACTCATATTTCTGATTTCTTTCTCTTTTCTACCACCCTAGTGTGGGGGAGATGCCCCACATGTTGTATATATGTATATATCTTGGAAAAAAAAAAAAAAAAAGATGTAAATAGCCTAAAATAAAGGTTATTAATATTTCCTTCTTACTTTCTAAGTATCGGTTTAACACCCGGTGTTTTGAATATTGAGGGCAATATTCATTTCTAAGTGTGGGGGAGGATTCTCACGAATTCAAACACATGTTCCATCAAGCACCCTCATTTGATCAAAATTTAAAGTTTTTTCACACTTAGAAATGCAATAAATGGTTATCAGTCCGCCATGTCTAACCCACATAAGGATTGGCTAATCCAGGAGCAAACGGCTCTTGGTAAAGATATCTCAAAACCGTTGATGGCTTGCAATTTGCCAAAAATTGTATGGTTCCTCAACTCCCCATATCCCATAAAGCGAATGAGTTGGCTAGCCCGCAAGATTATGGCTTGTGGTAAAGGCAGTGGAAAAACCATAATTGGTAATCAGCTCACCAAGATGTTGACTATTCCATCAAGAGTTGGCTAGTCCAGAAGCAAACGGCTTTTGGTAAAGACAAATCAAATCCGTTGACAGCTGGTGGTTTGCTAAAAATCACACGGTTATCATGTGTGCCACAGTTCTTACGCCTGGCTACTCCAGAAGTGATGGCTTTTGGTAAAGAGTAAAAATCCATAAAATTTTTCTCAAAAGATTGCTAGGGACTAGCAATAGTTTAGTATGGGGGATTGATGAGTGTGTAAATACTCATCATTTCTGTTACATTTAAACTGCAAAAACATATGAAAACACACAGGAATGCCTTAAAATACATAAAATATCCCTGGATTGTGTTTTTATGCAAAAGGATTGAAAAACTGTTGAAAAACAAAACATTTCACATAATTTACAGTTTCAGTCCCTAAACTTTGAAAAATTGGCAAAACTAGTCCCTGGTAAATCAAAACATGAAAAATATCATCAAATGTCCTTAGGGATTCATAAGTTGTCAAGTATAGTCCTTTAAAGTTAAAAATTGCAAAATGACAACTTTAGTCCCTCAAGTTTGGAAAATGTCAAAAATAGTCCCTAAGGTTTTGTAAATGGAAAAATATGAAAAATAAGCCTTGCACTATTCTTAAATGGCATATTTGGTCCTTATGATAACTTTTGAGAAATTACAAGTTAAACCCTTCAACTTTCAGAAAATTACAAGTTTGGTCCCTGGAGTTTGTGGAATTGGCAGAAAAGGTCCCTGGTATTTGAAAATGAAAAAAATATACTTTTGGTCCTTGGGTTATTCATAAATGACAAAAATAGTCCTTATTAATACTTTGGACAAGTTGCTAAGTCAGCCCCTATATTTTGTCAAAATAGCAAAATTGGTCCTTGTGTAAACCTTAACCAAACCGGACCCTTTGTTTTATATTAAACCCAAAAAACCAATCCAGTCCAAACACTAGCCCACCCTTTTCATTTTTCCTTGGGCCTATCCTTTTTCCCAGCCTACCTAAACAAACCCAACACCCCTTATATTAAAATGGGGGTTGACCCCTCGTTGACCTCCCCCAAAACCGCCAAAACCAGAAACACTGTTCACTCTCCTCTCCCACCCCTGCAACCTTCAAACCAGGGTGGTTTTCCACCTTTCCACCTCACCCCCAGCTGTCTAAACACTCAACTACTCCACCTTTTCCACCCTTACACAAACCCATGAAGCATTTAATGCTTCTCCACCTTCAAACCTACCACTGTTCCCCTCACAACCCTGTTTTTGTGGAAAAATCTCACCAAAGCCTCATAATCTATCCAACTTAGTCACCTGACACCTCCTAATACCACCAAAATTCTTTAATTGTAAAAACTTTAGCCCAAGTTATGTAAAAGACTTTTGGCGCCAAAAATGCCACTTGTACGTAGGTGATGAATTCAAAGGTTTCAATGGCTGAGATGAGGTGGGATAGATTTAGAGGTCGACAGAGATATCAAAAAGTCTATATAATTGAAGAAAGAAGCAATGTAAAGACTTATCTAGTTTAATTTTCAATAATGTATGTCGATTAGTTAAATTCTCATTTTCCTTTGTATCTTTAAGTTTTTCAAGTTGTATTTCTTGAACATCAGTGTATCTTAAACCTTTAGTAATAATAAATTTCAAGTTTTATGTATAATTCTCAAATTTGCATTTTGCCTTTTTCACTCAAAATTATCAAATAGTCTAGTTGTTGTTTGTAGTGGATTACAAGGACTCAATAAGCTCACTTAAGCTCTGAAAAAGCTTAAATAAGCTTTTAGAAACATAAAATCCAAGTGTAGTATTAAAACAGAAAAATACATAAAAATTAAGAAAAATTAGTAAAAAAATAAAATAATCATGGTATATGGTGATCAAGCAATGGAGTATGGTGAATTATTGATGGCCTTGGGTTAGTAGCTTAGTGGTAAGCTTATAAGAGTGTTCTCTGGTTCCAGTTCTCAGTATTAACTTGGATCTCATTTATTTCACGCCTCGTTGGGATCTAACGATCCAGGGAAACACTAAATTCCACGGAGTATTGGCCTAAGTTGTTTGACTTGTTGACCATTACTTGGTTGATATTATCTGACTGTTTCAGACCAATCAATCAACACTGATGATTTGAATGATCCAAACATGCCTGACTTAGAAGACATTGATGTTGAGCTTCCTAAGGAAGGAATTTTCTCTAATTCCAATTAAGATCCTGATCTCACAAATTTAGAGGATGATCTTGATGTTCCACCAACTCCTACATTAAGAATTCATAAAGACCATCCTACTAGAAAAATCATTGGACCTTCCACTTCAGGAGTGCTCACAAGGACAAAAGTTAAGAATCTCTCTAAGCAACATAATGCTTTACTTAGCTTTGTCTATAAACAAAACAGGGTAAATCATAAGGATCAACAATTGTGCCTATTTACTTGCTTTCTGTCTCAAGAGGAACCTAAGACAGTATCTCAAGCATTAGCTAAAGAGAGTTGGGTTGAAGCCATGCAAGAAGAACTTCTACAATTCAAGCTTCAAGATGTTTGGGTATTATGTGATTTACCTGATGGAAAGAGATTGATTGGTACAAAATGGGTGTTCAGAATTAAAAGAGATAAAAGAGGGAATGTCATCAAGAACAAAGGAAGATTTGTTGCACAAGGATATAGACAAGAAGAAGGAGTGGACTATGATGAAGTGTTTGCTCCTATGGCAAGAATTGAAGCCATAAGGTTGTTTCTTGCTTTTGCATCATATATGGGCTTTCTTGTCTACCAAATGGATGTCAAAAGTGCTTTTCTTTATGGCACTATAACATAGGAAGTCTATGTTAAACAACCTCCTGGTTTTAAAGATCCTGCACATCCAAACAAAGTATATAAGGTTATTAAGGCTCTGTATGGTCTATATCAAGCTCCTAGAGCTTGGTACGAAAGACTCTCCACCTTTCTATTGCAACATGGTTACAGGAGAGGTACCATTGATAAGTCTTTGTTTATCAAAAGAGACAAAAAGGATATTATGCTTGTCCAAGTGTATGTGGATGACATTAGTTTTGGAGCCACAAAACAGTCCATGGTGAAAGAGTTTGAGCAGCTCATGCAACAAGAATTCCAAATGAGTTCCATTGGTGAATTGACTTTCTTTTTGGGGCTTCAAGTTAAACAATCAAGCAGTGGAATCTTCATAAGTCAAGATAAGTATGTCACTGACTTTCTTAAGAGGTTTAAATTCACAACTGTCAAGCCTGCCTCCACACCCATTGATGCAAATAAACCATTAGGAAAAGATGAAGATGGAGAAGATGTGGATGTTAAACTGTATAGATCAATGGTTGGCTGTCTAATGTACTTAATTGCATCTAGACCTGACATTACTTTTGCTGTATGCTTATGTGCAAGATATCAGGTCAACCCCAAAGTTTCTCATTTGAATGCAGCCAAGAGAATTTTTAGGTATCTCAGGCACCAACCTAAGCTAGAGTTGTGGTATCCTAGGGAGTCTCATTTTCATTTGGAAGCTTTTTAAGACAATGATTATGCTGGAGACAATTATGACAGAAGATCAACCACTGGAGGATGCCAATATCTTGGAAGAAGATTAGTTTAATGGTAGTGTAAGAAGCAAACAATTGCAGCAACATCATCCACTGAAGCAGAATATGTTGCAGCTGCAAGTTGTTGTGGCCAAGTACTTTTGTAGCAAAATCAACTCTTGGATTATGGATTTAATTTCAAGCATACTCCTATCAACATTGACAATGCGAGTACCATTTGTATTGTGAGGAATCTTGTTTACCATTCCAAGACCAAGAACATTCAGATAAGACACCACTTTATTCGAGATTGTTATGAGCACATGCTTATTAATGTGGTTAAAGTCCACACAGGTGATAATGTGGCTGACTTACTCACAAAGGGATTTGATGTTTCAAGATTCAATCATTTAGTAGTGAGTATTGAGATGATTAATTATTAAAGCTACATTTGAGGGGAGGCATTAGTAATTATTCTTTGTTTAAGGGGAGGCAACACAGTTAGTTTAAGTTAAAAAGAATGAAAAGTACTTTTGGGCAACGTACTGCTTAATCTTTGTATTGAAAATACTGCTTGGCGCTTAGTGGAAAGTACTATTTTCTCAGAAGTACTGTTCCAACGGTCAAAAAGGCGGGGTAACTAATTTGCACAAGATACGGAGGTGATAAATGCCAAGAATAACAGTACAAACATTTAATATGTCGTGATTTTTTGAATATTATCTCTTTATACACTTATCTCTTCCAATTTAAATTTACCCTCACCATTATTACTGATCATTCATTCATACTTCAACAAATCCATCACCGATAGTCATATTTTTTCACAAACAAGCAATGGCAAATCGTCCAACAGTTAGCAAACACAACATGATTGCCAATTTAGAAAAGATACCGTTGAATGTTGATTTTCATGCCATCATTGATTTTCTCATTGGGTCATCAATCAACTATGCTCTTTGGGTCGATCCTGACATCATTGGTCCCTGGATTCAAGAGTTTTGGAATACTGCTACATCTGGATTGGAAGAAGAAGAGGATTTTATTCAAGGTATAGTCGTTGGGAGACAAATTCGTATCACTGAGGCCCCAATAAGGGAAGCCTTATTGTTTAATGATGAAGAAGGTACTGTTCTCTTTGACAAACAATTATTTTGGGATGCATTCAGAGAGATAGGCTATGAAGGTGCTCTTAATAAACCTACTTTTCAAAAGGCATTGTTTAGTCCTCATTAGAAGTACCTTATATATGTTTTACTTCATTGCCTAAGTCCTAAAAGTATTGCTTGGGATCAATTTGGTCATGCCTTAGCCTCTGCATTTGTAGGGTTAGCTACCAATCAACCATTCAATTTCTCATATATGATTCTTGATTGCATGCTTACTCACACCAACCATGGTTCACCATTTTTGATGTATCCTAGATTTGTTCAGTTGTTCTTAGACAAACAACTTGAGGATGTTCCAAAACCTCAAATTTTTCTACCTACTTTTGTACTACCTCCAAAGGTGTTCACTTTTATGGCTAACAAGAGTGTTAAGTTTTCTGGGAAGAATACACCTTTGACAGCTCATATATTGGAAGTAGCATAGGCAGTTAGAGATGCAGCTGATGCAGCTAGTGAATCTGAACATTCGGAGCATTTTGAGTCAGCACTTACTCCACCAACACCTCTTGCATCACCTCAGCAAATTGCTTCAAGTGAAAGAACTACTTCAATATCAGTGCATTTGTTTGAACTTAGTCAATACAAATGGGATTCGTCAATCCCAATAGGCCTATTCACAATATTCGCGCTCACTATTACTAGTGATTAAATGGTTCATAATAAGGGATATTGGCTTTAGCAAGGATAGTTCTTAGTGATAATAAAACAATCAGGCAAGCATATAATTGAAAAGCATTGTGTTCGGTTTAAAACAGCATGTATTCCCCCCAAGGGTTTGCAAAACAATTAAGTAATGGAAAATGGGGCTATGAACTCACCGTGAGTTGGATGATGTATAATGAGAATGATGGATATGCCGTGAGAACTTCTACGAGCAACCTAGAATAATTGTTGCAACTTAGGTTTGGAATAATGTCTAAGATTACGAAGAATTGCCTATATATGTCTTGTATTTAGTCCATGATGTGGTACTTTGTATAGTGTAAGTATATGAAAAGAAATGGTTCATGAAACATGTATAGTTTATATATCGTTTACTACCGTTCGGGCCGACATAATTCAGAAGTCATGTAGTAAACGTTCGAGGAGCCAGGACACTTTAATTCGTAAATCCACAACTCATCTCGACGGCTTACATAATGAACTCCTCACACGAGGCTCCCTACTATTGTAGTAGTTGATAAAATATATATATATATAAGTTTAGATCCGAAAAGTTACATGTCCAATATTTGAATAAACTTAGGAAAGTATATTTTTACATGAAGATTGTTATTAGGATGAGTTTCTTATATCTTGTATGACAATTACTTGTAATATCTCATGGTTCTTTAGATGAAGTAGATCTAAATTGTATGTTTAAGTTATCGCCAACTTTTTAGCTCATGTTTTCGCCTAAGTAAGTTTATATGGTCATTTAGTCATGGCCTTGCCATGACCTTTGGTCATTGTTCCATGGTCTTGAGACTCAACCTTGGCTCTAGTCATGGTTGTGGACTTGAATCTAGGTCATTAGACCTCTTGTTCTTTTTAAACAATAACAATTATATAGTGACTTTGGTATACAAAAATAGCTGTTAAGAAACTGAAGAAAATCTCATTCGTTATTGGTTTTCTGGATACGTGCTCCTGGGTTTTTGAAGAAAACGTGATTCCGGACAACTTTAGTGGTTTAACTTTTTCATGAAACGGGCCAGAAGGCCCTCTTTTTGCGTGTTTTATGTTCTGTCACAGAAGGTATTTAGGCAGTTTTGCCGTAAAGTTTTGGTAACTTCAAATGGTCATAATTTTTGACTCGTGTACTCGTTTTAGGTGGTTCAAATTGCTATGTTTTCCTTGTTAAGTCCAATACTACAATATGTAATTTTCCAATATCATAATTATACCATTTTGGTCAGATTTTACCATGAAAGTTACTAGTTTACTTGTTTAACTAACATAAGTTAACATATATATACCAATACTTGTTTTACCCATTTTTATACATCATGGACATGATCACAAGACAAAATATAGCATGAATGATATGTAAATAACATGAACATGATATTTAACAAGAAGTATGTTAGGGTTTTGCTTACAACTTTTGGCTTTCAATTAAGAAAGGAAGTTAACATGTAAGGTAAGGACTTTGATAGACTTAAGCTTCACCCTACTTCACTTCATGCAATCTTTCTACCCTTGTATTCTTGAAAGAGAGATGATGAAAGTTGAGGTGACTTGTGTAGATTCAAACTCAAGAAAAATCACCAAAGTTTATAAGGTTTGGAAGTAGTTTGATGAATCAAAACCAAACAAGAGTTTCTATGTTGTTGAAGCACTTGAATCTTGCTTGAAACTCGGAAGAAAATTAGCTAAGTGTGAGGTGATGAGGGTTGTGATATGGGACGGCAAAGGAGGGGGAGGGGGGCTTTTATAGTAGCTTGAGGAGGTTAGAAACTTGGACTAGTCAAAGCTTCCAAGACAAGTTTAAACACATGTAATCATCTTAGATAACTTAGCATGAGATTATGCCACACCAAGGGTGAATCCCCCCCCCCCTATGGCGGTTTGGAATGGATAAGGGGGGTGAGGTGTGCCTTGGATGATATTATCCTAAGTATTGGATGAGTTTTGACTCCGGGAAATGCTAACCGTAAATGATTAAGCCTCAAAACGTAAAACCGAGTATCGTAAAAATGTGGAACTTGAAAGTATGGTTAAACATATCATTATACTCCATAATAAAATATAAAATGAGTGGTAGGTTCCATTGGGGTGCTAAAACCCTGCTAAAACTAGAAGCACGGGTCTAAAACGCGTAATACGTAAAACGTACGAATATTGTGTAAAATTGAGAAAAGTAAAATGTTACTTTTCTAATAGGATAAAATAATTTAAAATGACTTATAATGTCTAGACTGGGCTCAGTCTAGTGTCGGTTGGTATTAAATGTCTTTTAGACATGAAACCGTAAGCCTAAAAATCAAGAAATAATTTATAAAATCAAGGAATGATTTTTGGTCAAAGGAGGAGGGAAAAATATGTTGACTTTTTCCAAAAATGTGAAAACTCAAATTGTCATAGAAACGCGGTGCAGGTATAGGCTAAGGTTACGGCTGAGTAAAAGCGCTTAAAAATGAAAATTCCTGTTTTTCACGGCCGAGGTTTATTTGGTCACATTTTTCTCAGTCATGATTAATTCTCAAATAAATCATGAGTGTATCAAACATTTTTCTGATGCGGGGAAAATTAACGCGGTCGAGTTTCGTTGTGCGTAGAATTTTTGAATGACGTTTTACCCTAAAACGTGTAGTTCCTTAATAACTTTCGCGAAATTGATCTGATGAGTGTCAAACTTTTATTTTGTCATGGAAATGATTTATCATACGAGAATATGAAATAAAAATCAAATTTCGGAAAAATGAATAGTAAAAAGTGAATAGTAAAAATGAATAGTGAAATTTTCGGGAATAGTAGTTAACCTGAAAATGTGAATTGTTACAGTCTCTACCCCTTACGGGGAACTTCGTCCCGAAGTTCTATGTGTGTTATATGTTGGAGGGGTGTCGATGAAGAGGTGTGGTTTACTTAAGAGGACTAAAGTGATGTAGTTTGATTTGTCGTTTCAGTGTATGTCGTAGTATGAGGTTTACTTTTATGTGGGAAAGATAGAGTAAGAGTGATTAATTGTCGTGTTCTATCGTAGGAATACTTATGAATTGCCTATACTCACACGAAATTTGTTTTAAGATTATAGGTGAGAAGTTTGTTTCTAAGAAAACATACAGGTGACTGCTCCCAGCATAACATGATCCCTCCTGAATTAGACATAGGTGATCAGGCTATGTATAATTTAGGACCGATAATGTGATGTTCGGTTTAGTCACGTAGTATTGTGTTTCTTAAAAGTCAGCATGAGAACTACAGCCTCTCAAACTTCATTGAGTCATACCCCTATGACACATGTAATCATCTTAGATAACTTAGCATGAGATTATGCCACACCAAGGGTGAATCCACCCCCCCCCCTATGGCAGTTTGGAATGGATAAGGGGGCGAGGTGTGCCTTGGATGATATTATCCTAAGTATTGGATGAGTTTTGACTCCGGGAAATGCTAACCGTAAATGATTAAGCCTCAAAACGTAAAACCGAGTATCGTAAAAATGTGGAACTTGAAAGTATGGTTAAACATATCATTATACTCCATAATAAAATATAAAATGAGTGGTAGGTTCCATTAGGGTGCTAAAACCCTGCTAAAACTGGAAACACGGGTCTAAAATGCGTAATACGTAAAACGTACGAATATTGTGTAAAATTGAGAAAAGTAAAATGTTACTTTTCTAATAGGATAAAAATGATTTAAAATGACTTATAATGTCTAGACTGGGCTCAGTCTAGTGTCGGTTGGTATTAAATGTCTTTTAGACATAAAACCGTAAGCCTAAAAATCAAGGAATGATTTATAAAATCAAGGAATGATTTTTGGTCAAAGGAGGAAGGAAAAATATGTTTTCTTTTTCCAAAAATGTGAAAACTCAAATTGTCTTAGAAACACGGTGCAGGTATAGGCTAAGGTTATGGCTGAGTAAAAGCGCTTAAAAATGAAAATTCCTGTTTTTCACCGCCGAGGTTTATCTGGTCACATTTTTCTCAGTCATGATTAATTCTCAAATAAATCATGAGTGTATCAAACATTTTTCTGATGCGGGGAAAATTAACGCGGTCGAGTTTTGTTGTGGGTAGAATTTTTGAATGACGTTTTACCCTAAAACGTGTAGTTCCTTAATAACTTTCGTGAAAATGATCTGATGAGTGTTAAACTTTTATTTTGTCATGGAAATGATTTATCATGCGAGAATATGAAATAAAAATCAAATTACGGAAAATGAATAGTAAAAAGTGAATAGTAAAAATGAATAGTGAAATTTTCGGGAATAGTAGTTATCCTGAAAATGTGAATTGTTACACAAGAAGGCCACCATCCATTGCTCAAGAAAGAAATTCAATGATTAGTTTTCTGAAAGGAAGAGGGTTCAAAGGTTTACAAAGATTAAGATATCCACAGGTAAAAGAACTATATGATAGTGTCCAAGAGTTTATTAAAAGAGAGCTGGCTAGTTTTATGCCTATGGATTCTGAAAAAGAGAAGAAGCTGGAGGAAATAATGAAAGTACAAGCTGAGAAAAGAAAATTAAAGAGAAAGAGGGCAACTCAAGATGATAAGTAATCAAAGAAGCTCAAGATGCTGAGATCAGACACTGTTGATGAGCTGAGGAATTATCTTAGAGTTGTAGATTTTGAGAATCCAAAGAAAATAGAAGATGCTGAGAAAAGTTCCAAGATATATACATTTTACGTGGTAGAATCATCTGAAGGGGATTATCTCATTTTTCATAGAGATGATGAGAGTTTCAAAGTATTCAACATGCTATTGGATATACTGCACATGATAGACAAAGAAGATCTTTATCATTTGTATTTACAAGTGCAAGCCTATTTTGAGGATACTGAACCAACAGGAGTGGGATTAATCTTGCTGGGAGATTTAATGACCATCTGGGAGACAAGTGAAACAAGTAGTAATGATGCTCTGTGGAATGCTCAAGAGAATTGGGAGATAACAAGATGGAGATTCTTTGAGTCATCAGGGGTACATTCACTTGAATTGGAAGATGGAGTCATGGTACATATACTAGCAGAGAGAAGATACCCTCTTATAAGGGATATTATGATTAGAATGCTGGATCATGGTATGGAGGTTGAAGATGAAAGTGAAGTAGGATTGATGGTGATTGAACTGTTCATTAAGTGGACTACTTCAGATGATGATATTGCATAAATACTGGTATGTTTGTTATTGTATAAATTTTTTGAATAATAAGTACTTTTCTCAAAGTACTGCTAGACAAACAGTACTTTCTCAAAGTACTGCTTGCTGCATAAAACCAGTAAAGTCTTTTGTATAAAACTTTTTGAAGCATAAGATGATATGAATAAAAGGATTTGATAAGTAATACATGGTGTTAGTACTTGTACTATACAACAAATGGTAATCAACTCACCATGTTTAAGAGACAAGAAAGAGTTTGACTAATCATGAGGGTACGGCTCTGATGTGATTATCAAATCCGTTTTTATTTGGAAATTTACTAAAAATTGTATGGTTTTCAACTCACCATATCTGTAAAAGTGAAGAGTTGGCTAGCCCACAAAAATGGCTTTTGGTAAAGGCTGTGGAAATTCCATTTATATGGTAATTAGTTCACCATGGTTGTGATTATACTAAAAGAACTAACTAGTCCAAAAGAAAATGGCTCTTGGTAAACACTAAACAAATCCGTTGATAGCTGATGATTTGCTAAAAATCATATGGTTATCAATGTACCATGGTTTTTGTGCTTAAACATAAACATTGGCTACTCCAGAGTTAATGGCTTTGGTAAAGAGACATTTAAATCCATTAATTTTCAATGATTCACCTCTCACAGGAGTTAACATACCTGGAAGTGATGAGAATAGCATGAAACTCTATGATTTGATGTACAATTTGTCAAATGTTGCTGACTTGCTGAAAAATTGTTGCTGTAAAGATATCATCTGCTGCTGATAAAGAGTACTTTGATAGACAAATCAGAAAGAAGATAAAGACTCAATCTTTCCATGAAGATAAAGTTGTTGAAGTTAAAGATAACAAAAGGAACTTGAAATCAAGCAATTAGAATTCAAGTTTGGGGAGAATTGTTAGGATATGAAGATCAAAGAACTTCTGAAGTTCAAAGTACTGCTCATGATCAAAGTACTGCTCGTGCATGAAGAAAAGTCAAAGTACTTCTAAGATAAAGGACTGTTATGCAATATCGTGAAAGGATTGTAATGCAAAGTTATTAGAATATTTTAGAATTAGATTAGTATTAGTTTACTTTTCGTTCAAGTATTGTAAACCGACTTAATGTTTTCCTTATGCCTATAAAAAGAGCCTTAGGATGGTATTAGACGTATGAATTCAGAAAAAACAAATATTAGCAAGTACGATATTAGAGAGTTAGGGATTGTTAGGGAATCTGTAAAGAATAGCAGGTTCAAAGTTTGGTTTAATATAATAAATTGAAAGTTCTTCTTAGGTTTGTTTTAGTAGATTCCGCATACTTAACAAGGTTACATCAGTGTTTCAATATTAATAGTTTTGGATTTGTTCAAGACTGTTAAACCAATTACAAGCTACATAGTTAGTTTGGTTAGAGTATATCGATCCAACAGTTCTCTAAGTGTGAATTCTGGATTAGTATCGTGGAATTTCTCGGGCACCTGATAGATAAACATGGACTTCATGTCGATCCTACAAAAATTATAGCTTTAAAAATTGGCCGTATCCTACGAATCCTACCGAAATACGCCAATTCTTAGGACTAGCGGGCTATTATCGAAGGTTTATTGATGGAATTTCAAAGAACGCAAAACCTTGGACTAAGTTAACCTAGAAAAACAGGACGTTTGTCTAGGGAAAACACCAAGAGACAGCTTTCCAACTTTTGAAAAGAAAGTTGTGTGAAGCTCCGATCTTAGCATTACCAGAGGGAAATGACGATTTCATTGTTTACTGTGATGCTTCGAGTCAAGGTCTTGGAGTTGTACTAATGCAAAGGGATAAGGTTATCGCCTATGCATCATGACAACTCAAACCACATGAAGAAAACTACACCACACATGATCTAGAATTAGGAGCAGTAGTGTTCGACTTAAGAATATGGAGACATTATATGTACGGCACAAAGTGTACGGTTTTCACCAATCATAAAAGCCTACAATATATTCTTAATAAAAAGGAGTTGAACATGAGACAACGACGTTGGATAGAACTGCTCGCTGATTATGATTGTGGAATTCAATATCATCCTGGCAAAGCAAACGTAGTAGCAGATGCTTTGAGCCGTAAGGAATGAATCAAACCACTTAGAGTTAGGTCGTTAGTTATGACTCTTCAATCTATTCAACCTTTTCGGATACTCGAAGCTCAAAATTAAGCCCGCAAAGAGGAAAATCTAAAAGTTGAAAACTTACGAGGGATGGACAACGCTTTTGAGATACATTCTCGTTGTATTAGGAATCGAAGATGGTTGCCAAATTATGGTAACATAATGAATTTGATAATGCACGAGTCCAATAAATCTAAGTACTCCGTCTATCCAGGTTCTGATATGATGTATCAGGATCGGAAGAAACACTATTGGTGGCCCAACCTAAAGGCATCCATTGCTAGACATGTGGGCAAGTGTTTAACATGTTCTAGAGTGAAGGCTGAGTGTCAAAAGCCATCCGGCTTATTGGTGCAGCCTAAAATTCCCATTTGGAAGCGGGAAAGGATTACAATGGATTTTATCACAAAACTCCGTAGAACATCCAACGGACATGATACTATTTGGGTTATTGTAGATCGTCTAACAAAATCAGCTCATTTCATCCCAATATGAGAAACGGATGATATAGAAACCCTTGTTAGGTTGTACCTAAAGGAAATAGTTTCCTGCCACGGAGTGCCAATATCTGTCATATCGGATCATGATTTTCGTTTCACATCTAGATTTTGGCAGTCTAGGCAAAGTGCCCTAGGTACTCAAATAGACATGAGTACGGCATATCTTCCTTAGGCTGAAGTCAAAGTGAAAGAACTATCCAAACACTCGAGGAAATGCTTCGAGCATGTGTGACAGGGTTTGGAAAAGGATGGGAGAGACACTTACCGGCAATCGAATTCTCGTATAATAATAGTTATCATGCTAGCATTAAGGCAACACCGTTTGAAGCACTTTATGGACGTAAGTGCAGATCCCCTGTCTGCTAGGCCGAAGTTGGAGAATTACAACTTACGGGACCAGAGATAATCCATGAGACTAATGAGAAAATAGTTCAAATCCGACAACGCTTACAAGCAGCAAGAGATCGGCAAAAGAGTTATGCTGATATAAGACATAAGCCTTTAGAATTTCAAGTCGGAAATACGGTTATGTTGAAAGTTTCACCTAGGAAAGGTGTCTTTCATTTCGGAAAGCAAGGAAAGCTAAATCCGAGATACATCGGACCATTTAAGGTTATTGAATGAATTGGTCCGGTGGCATACCGACTTGAATTGCGGGATGAACTAAGTAACATACACGACACGTTTCATGTCTCTAATCTTAAGAAGTGTTTGTCTGACGAATCACTCATCAATCGTATGAAATCATGGACCGAGAGGTCAAAAATCTAAAACACCACCGGATCCCTATCATCAAGGTACGCTGGAACTCTAAAAGAGGACCAGAGTATACTTGGGAATGAGAGGATCAAATCCATGCTAAATACCCCCACCTATTCTCACCCTCGCCTACTAACCCTAGCAAAATCTCAGGATGATATTTTCTTTTAGTTTCGGAGACTGTAGTAACCCACTAACTTCCCCATTAAGCCTCCCCTAGGTTAGCTATGCCCTACTAAATTAACTTAGGCCCTCACTAAGCATCCTCTAGGATTAGTTATTCCTATATCATTTTCCCGAGTAAAATTTTCGCTTATTATATCTTTATTACCTATATGCTCTTAGACCTGCTCACGTATCCACCTATGCCAAACACCACTATGTTTATATCCTGTAAACATCCCGGTATGTCATGTCTAGATTCTAAACACTATTACAAAAATTAATCTATCACTCTAATATACTATATCTATCAGAAACCCTAAACCCTAATTGAACCCTATGTGCTTACGGTTATCTTTAGAACCCTAATTGCTTGTCTAAACTAGTTTGAAAGTGTTCAAGACTTAGGTATGAGTTACAATAGCAAATTCAGGATATCTTAGACTCCTTAGACCATAGTACGACTCCTTAGAACTTAGGTACAAGTCCCTTAAGTACAAAACCATAACTAGGTCATGAAGTCCCGGAATTAGGTCTAAACTATCCTAAATCTTTACCATAAGCTACCACCACTTAGTATAAGCCTCTTAGGACTTAATATTAGTTACTAAGCACTCATAGGACCCTAATCTAGGAACTAAACCTTAGGCTAAACCCTACTCTCTTACTAAACAAAATTAGGTCTAAACTAAACCTAAACTAGTAAAACCGAAACATAAGCACCTCTAGCACCTCAACCAAACACCATAGTACCTCTAGCCCCTTATGCACACTACCTAGCACCTCCCAAGCTAACATACAAGCTGGTGGATCACCTCCTTGTCTTCTCCTTGTGCCGCGGCTAAACCACCACCACAAAACCACCCTAGCAGCCCCCTAGCTACTCCTAGCTTCACTTAGTCACTCTACTAGCCTCCATGCATCACCATGTAGCATCCCCCCCGCTCTCGCCATCCCCTCATCTCTTTTCTTCCTCGATACACCCAACGCACCCTATAAATAGGTCACAACCCCTCCCATTTCAAATCATACCACCCCTATCTTCTCTACCTTATAATTTTTGTAGTACTAGTCCCCTAGCAGCCTTAGAAGTGGAATATTATAGCCCTAGATCCTTTTCGAGTTCCATTTGTAGTTGAGAAACCCTAAAACACACGTCAGGACTTCCCACGACCGATTAAGCTTAATCTTTAATTCTAATAGCCTTAGTACTGACCTAGGATAGTTATGATATTCCTTAGAACTCCTAGGAACTTAAAGTAGCGACTTGATCATTTTCTTTTACAACTTTCGATTTTGAAACCCTAATTTTATTCGAATTGATGTTTATGTGCTAAATTGCCTTATCATGTGCTATATGTTAGTTTAGGTAACTTATATAAGCTAATATTAGTTAAACATAGGCTAGGAAACTCTTTTGTTTCATAAAATATAGTGTGCATGATTTTAGGACTAGTTTTGCAATAGTTTTCATACATAAGGGTATACATGGTAACTTTCTGAAAATATTAAGTCTAGGGACTATTTTTGGCATTCTTAGAAGTATTAAGTACAAGGACCCTTTTTGCAAACTTCTAAAACCTTAGGATAGAAAGTAAAATAAGTTATAAACTTATAAGGACTAGTTTTGCAAATACTATGAAGTTAAGGGTATAAAAGGTAAGTATTGAAAGTTAATATAGTTTAAGGACTATGTATATATATAAGTTTAGGGTAGAAATTGTAAATATGTAAACTTGAAGGGTATAAATGCACTATTTTCATATAAATAATAAAAACCCACTTTCACTTAATAAACATAATACAATACTAGGGAGCATTTGCGTATTCATTTTGACGAGTTTGCTCGGTTTATGAATTAAAGTGCCCTGGCTCCTCAAACGTTTACTACATGACCTCTTGATTATGATGGCCCGAACGGTTTTATGTTATCTAAATTCTAATAACAACATAACTCAATAGTAGGGAGCTTCGTGTGAGGAGTTATATACTTCTAAATTATGATGGCCCGAATGGTATTATGTTGGCAGCATAATACAATAGTAGGGAGCTTCATGCGAAGAGTTATACTTCTGAGTTACGATGGCCGAATGGTGTTATGTTATAACTAAATCTAGAAACCCTAAGAGTAATTACTTGAGAAACCTAGAAAAAATAACTAGGATTTGACATACACACACCTACACTACCCCAAGATACGTGAGTCAGCTGTCTAAACCTCTATCCCACTTGCCTTAGACCCAGTTGAATTTTCATAGCCTCACTTTTAAATGCTTTACAAACCCTGTGAGGTGGATACATGCTTTAAACCGAATACAAGTCTTTTTCTTTGGTTATTGCACGAGTGTTACTTTCTGCCACCATTACATAACTAAAATTCATGAACCATAATCACTTGTGAGTTTCACATAAGTGAACGCGAGTATAGTTGATAGATCTATTAGAGTTAGACAACTCCCGTTGGTTTGCCCCAGTCGGGTACCAATAAGTACTATACTTGAAACCTGTAAGATCCCCAAAATCGGGTCCAGCGGAAGCATACATGTTACTGGGGGGCTACTCAATTGGTATCATAACACAAGTACAAAGAACGTTTTTTATCTCAACCATTTATAATAACTTTCATTATCAAAAATATTCAAATTTACATTGTTCAAAAATAGTGCGGAAATATAGGCCCATATAAGAGTTTAAGCGGTCCCAATTATATGTCAGAGTTGTCTATGACCATGTCATGCCATGCCAAAGCCTTCAACAGTTAGCTATCACCTTAAACCTGAAAATACATGCTAAAAAGTGTCAACACGAGGTTGGTGAGTTCATAGGTTTATAATAAAACAATAGTGTGAGTTCGATAGAGAGTTTAGTAATCGTTGTGTGGCTCACAATGCCATGAAAATAATGCTTACCTTACAGTAAAATTTAGAATTGTGGACCATGAGTCGAGTGTGTGATCATTACAACGAATATAATGTCACATAGTAAATAGTCTATTACGCTAGCACTAAGTTCATGCAACCGAAGCTTGACAGTGTGCATGCTCTAGAAGCACGTTAAATAAAGCCCTTGCAAGTGTCTATCCCGTGACACTCGTGTTTCGACATGTTACACGCTCGCGTTTGCCAATCTGGCCAAACCGAACGGGGGTGCCAACCCCAATAGATCTATTTATAGCATTCGCGCTTCCCAGCAGGAATTGACGGTTCATGAGTTTGGGCATTGTGGTATTCAGTGTCTTAGGCTAATCCGCGTAATAGTGTAAATAAAGCATAAGTTTCAGTGTGGTCCATAAAAGTGTTTGCATAACAGCAATTGTCATTCAATAGAAGTGTTTGCGTAACAGCAATGATTTGTAAAGTGTTTTGCATATAAGAAATAGTTCATAGAGTGTGTAGCATAAAAGCAATAGTTCATAAAGTGTGTTGCATAAAAGCAATAGTTCATAAAGTGTGTTGCATGTTTATAAAACACTTGTGTATGTTAGAAAATTATCAAGTATGCAACCAATATACACATAGGTGCATTTGAATAATCAATCAAGTATTGCGCATTCGAATAAAACAAGTGTCGAGTTTAGTTAAAAACGAGCATGTATTCTCCCCCAAAACAGTTATAAAACAAGTAAAAGTAGGGGTCATGAACTCACCTTAGTATAGTATGCAGTAATTCAAGTAGGGTGTGGCACCAACACGCCACCTAGATTAGTAAGGCATGATTTAGTTTATAGTTTCAAGTTTTAGACACGATGAAGTTTAATTAAACTTTAAGAGCTTTAAAGTGTTGTGTTATTTTTGCTTGTGTGGTAGCATTTAAGTTGGAAAAACGGTTTTCTAAAACGTTTGAGTGTATTGGCTCTTGGAAGTGCGTAAGTATATAATGAGTATGATATCGAAGACGAGATGTCTTTGGTTTGAAAATAACCAAAAGACAAGGCATGGAAAAATAATCACGAGTAAATAGTAGACGTTGACGGATTTTGTAAACCTTATGGTTAAAAGGCTTTACAACGCTAAGTGTGAAATAAAATGTCTAAATTTAAGTATCACTTTATTTCCTTTCCTTGGAAACATATGGGCATGACCCATGCGTTCGTGCTTGCTGTTTCAAGTGAAAAAATATTCGTCTAAGTAGTAGTGGTTTTTGTAAGCTTATAAGACTTAAATTAGTTTTTGTTTTATGAAATCTCTGTTTCAAGTATTTAAATGGATTAAGCAAGTACGTTTAGTTTTTCATAGTTTTTGAATATGTAAATATGTTTTGTGTGTAGATTATGTCGTAAGGTACGCATTAATTTATATTTTGACATAAGACATGAAGTGAAAATGTTATCGATATATGCAAGACGTATCCGAACTTATGTCACGGGATAGCTCGAGTTCAATGATTGAAAAATATACTTAGCTCGCTTCCGTTTTTGTTTTAAAAAAAAGTTATAGTTGGGCTGTTTAAAATTTCGGAGTGGGCTTTAGCCCAAAATGAATTAAGTCGTTTATATAAGAATTGGGCTTGACACAAGATTTATTTGTTTGTTCAAAGTTGGGCTTGGCTCATCATCATTTTCACAAGTGTTAAACAAAAAGAAAGGATTTGCAGACTTGCATTTTGAGTTCACTTTGACACTAACACAAGGACTTACCAGTTCGACAATAAGTTTGGACTAGTTTTAGCTTGGTCAAGACTTGGCTCGACCAAGATTTCGACTAATGTTTGTTAACTATCTTGACACAAGTTTAGAGAGTGTAATGACACCAACAAGTGATTCGAAGCTCTCATTTGAGTCATCCTTTTCGGCTTAGTTACAAACGACGCAAAACTATTTTTAACAACTCTACGACATAGGTTACAACATCAAGAAAAACTAGCCTATGCATAGAAACAAACCCAAACAAGAAATGAAAGCCGAGTACGACCATAGCATTTTAGCTTTGTATAATATTGACTTGTTTAAAACTTGCTACCACACCAAGCTTCTAATACGGGTAACATTTAGCAATTCCTAAATGATTTTGGCTAACAAAAATAAGCCATCATCAATATAGGGTCGATTCAAGTTTACATCAAAAACCAACTTATCAATTTCTACCTAGTAAATTTCTTCAACAAACAAAATTTATCAAGATCAACATTATAAAGATTCTCGAATGAAGAAAAATAATTAAAATCAGATTAGGGTTCTTACACAAGGGATGGTCGGTTACAAAGAAATCAAGAAATTGAGCAATCCCAAATCCAATTCGACAAGCAATTCCACACACCCCTTTGTTTCTGAATTCGTTCCTCCCTAGAACCGATTACAAGTCTTTCTGTTTTTTAGCGATATTTTTCTTTGATAGTTTACTTGAGTGTGTGGAACCTTGTGAACCGAGTTGGGTTTTTAAAAAGAATAAATAAGATGGGTTTGATTCCATCTCCCCTTGATGTCAGTTATCTTGAAACCATTTAAGGTAGTCATCCCCTCTATGCCTCAGTCTGCCTCGCTGACTCCCAAACAAGACAAGGGTCTGGGGCTTGTTGTGACCACCTCGTAGCTAAGCTCAGATGAAAAAGAAGAGATGAGAAGCGTAGCAGCAGGAGCAGGTACTTGGTTTTTCTTGGCTGTATTGATGGAGGAGATGGAGTTGGGGAGCGTACAAATGTGGGGATAAGAGAGAGAGAAATGGGTCGGTTGGGTTTCATCTCCCCAAGGATGATTCAAGTAGGGTGTGGCACCAACACGCGACCTAGATTAGTAAGGCATGATTTAGTTTACAGTTTCAAGTTTTGAGACACGATGAAGTTTAATTAAACTTTAAGAGCTTTAAAGTGTTGCGTTATTGTTGCTTTTGTGGTAGCATTTAAGTTGGAAAAACGGTTTTCTAAAATGTTTGAGTGTATTGGCTCTTGGAAATGAGTATGATATCGAAGACGAGATGTCTTTGGTTTGAAAATAACCGAAAGACAAGGCATGGAAAAATAATCACGAGTAAATACTAGACGTTGACGGATTTTGTAAACCTTATGGTTAAAAGGCTTTATAACGCTAAGTGTGAAATAAAATGTCTAAATTTAAGTATCACTTTATTTTCTTTCCTTGGAAACATATGGGCATGACCCATGCGTTCGTGCTTACTGTTTCAAGTGAAAAAATATTCGTCTAAGTAGTAGTGGTTTTTGTAAGCTTATAAGACTTAAATTAGTTTTTGTTTTACGAAATCTCTGTTTCAAGTATTTAAATGGATTAAGCAAGTACGTTTAGTTTTTCATAGTTTTTGAATATGTAAATATGTTTCGTGTGTAGATTATGTCGTAAGGTACACATTAATTTATATTTTGACATAAGACATGAAGTGAAAATTTTATCGATATATGCAGGACGTATCCGAACTTATGTCACAGATAGCTCGAGTTCAATGATTGAAAAATATACTTAGCTTGCTTCTGTTTTTGTTTTAAAAAAAAAAGTTATAGTTGGGCTGTTTGAAATTTCGGAGTGGGCTTTAGCCCAAAATGAATTAAGTCGTTTATATAAGAATTGGGCTTGACACAAGATTTATTTGATTGTTCAAAGTTGGGCTTGGCTCATCATCATTTTCACAAATGTTAAACAAAAAGAAAGGATATGCAGACTTGCATTTTGAGTTCACTTTGACACTAACACAAGGACTTACCAGTTTGACAATAAGTTTCGACTAGTTTTAGCTTGGTCAATACTTGGCTCGACCAAGATTTCGACTAATATTTGTTAACTATCTTGACACAAGTTTCGAAAGTGTAATGACACCAACAAGTGATTCGAAGCTCTCATTTGAGTCATCCTTTTCGGATTAGTTACAAACGACGCAAAACTATTTTTAACAACTCTAAGACATAGGTTACGACATCAAGAAAAACTAGCCTACGCATAGAAACAAACCAAAACAAGAAATGAAAGCCGAGTACGAGCCATAGCATTTTAGCTTTGCATAATATTGACTTGTTTAAAACTTGCTACCATACCAAGCTTCTAATACGGGTAACATTTAGCAATTCCTAAATGATTTTGGCTAACAAAAATAAGCCATCATCAATATAGGGTCGATTCAAGTTTACATCAAAAACCAACTTATCAATTTCTACCTAGTAAATTTCTTCAATAAACAAAATTTAAAATCGGATTAGGGTTCTTACACAAGGGATGGTCGGTGTGACATTCCAAAATTTTCATGTCATTAATCTTAATATTATTTAACTATTCTATTTTTAAATAATTAACTTTGTCGGAAGTTATCCGCGTTTCATCATAACACCTTCAATTAATTCAACCGCGACTAGACTACGTCCATTCTACACTTTTTATGCATCATTGTTTCCTTACAATCCTATTTTAAAAGTCACTTTTCAATTTTTCCAATTTTACATAAACCTTGCACCTTTTACGTTTTACACAATTTAAATTTACGTTTTAATGTTTTAACAAAGTGAACCAACCCTAGACTATGATAATTTACATATTTTTAAACTATTTCATGTTTACAAAAGAGTTTCATACTTGTCGTGTCATTTTTATAGCTTACATCACTTTTATCAAGAACCGGTGTCACCAAACGTGTTTTCGACTCACGGTTTTATTTTTAATGACGTTTAAACACTCCGATAAACCCAAGGCTCTCATGAAATATTAAAATTAGCCTTTTTAACACTTCATAACAACTTCATAAAATTTTTATAACACTTTTCAAAAATTCACGTTTTCAGGTCACCCGGTACTGCGTAATTCGCGTTTTTAAGACCATACGCTTGCTTTAAACCCCACAAACACACTAATACACCAAATATTAATCCAATATTATTAAAATCTAATCTTTATATTTGTTTTTCAATCTTGGGTCATTTACCACTCTTCACCTTTCCAAATTACCACTTAAAACCCCTAAATACCATTCATTACCTTACATAATCCACTCCAACACTTATACATATCATACACACTTTATTTATATAACTTTTTACAAAATAATACAAATAAAACTTCCCTTGGAAGCCCCAAAAACCGGCCATGTATACACACACACTCTTTATAATTTTTTTTTCATTTTCAATAAATCCCATCATTTCCATTTCACATGCAAATCTCACCAACCTTCAAGAAAATCATCCATCTCCCTTCTTCCTCCCTTGTTGCTGCCGTGAATCAATACCAAGACACCACCATCTCATTATATTTTTAATCATAAAATCATCACCACATCATTCTCTTGAAGGTCCTTGCAAAAAATGGCACTTTGAATCAAAGTTTTGAAGGTCTTCTTGATGTTTTCTTGAAGTCTTCCTCAAGTTTGTTCAAGAGTTATTTCTACAGCCCTCAAGCTCATTTTGAAGCCTAGAAGAGAAGGGTTTCATTATATTTGGTGTCATTTGGGTCGTTTCTATCCAAGCCCTAGAAAAGGTTTTATTGATTTTTCACTTCTTGTAAGTCAATCTTATCATTTCCTTTGGATTTCTTCACATGCAATGGTTTTTGTTATTTAATTAATTATGGGTTTTCTGATTTTGATAAGTTAATTTTGAGGTTCTTGAGTGTGTGGGATAATTAGTGTGGCATTACATAGGATTTTGATGGAATGAAAACATTGTTTGATTTGATTTTTGGGACTGTTTAGATAAACAGATAAAACGAATTGGTGTGCAATATTTTTGGCTTATGGCCTGCTGGGAAATTTCATTTTTAGATAGATATATGTCTTAGCTTCATGTGGCGAATTGGATGGTCAACCAATTCCTCCGGATGAAGGAGATATGGCCATTTTACGAAACACTAGCGATTCTGGAACACTGATTAGAAAACTAGGTATACGCCAGGTAAATACATTGAAATTCAGGATAGGAAAACTAATCTCAGTAGTGTACATCTAAATCTAACTTCTCCAAGTGGAATCACTTTAATCACTATCACGGTTTGGGAAATACGTTAAAATTAGTGTTTCGTAGGAAAAGTTGGGACTGCTGCAGACCAACATCATATATGGGTTAATTGCAGAACAAGTTTGGCCTAAGAAAGCCTATATTATTTGATGGGATTATGGAAATAAGTTTAAGGTACATGTGTCGAATTGGATAGGGTGATATCTCCTCCGGATGAGTGAGATATGGTCGTTTTATGGAAACATGTCAATTCTGGAGCTGCTGTTGGAAAACATGTTTTGCTCCAGATTTTTATACATTAAGCTTAGGTTTTAAAACATGGTTCAACACTAGACATTATAAGCTTTCATCTCCAATTGGTTTCAACTTAATAGCTATTATAGAACATTATTTATGACCAAAACCATAAGCGTTAGAATTTCAGCGAACTTTCTGGTTGGAGTTATAGTTAGTAAAAACTCACTTCCCGTTGATTGGTAAATGATTTGATTGAATGGCCTAAAGTTTTAGAAACTAAACTTATGTATATTTGCAGGGGTGAAAGCCCCATCCTTGTATCTTTTATAGGTTAAGAGATACGATGGTGTGGAGTTGACTAAAATTCAGCAACATCGTTTTTACATCTTGTCTTGAAATCTAAAACGTGTAAATACACATAGGTGAAACAAGAATTGAGGAATGAAACTTAGTAGGTGTTTTATTACCTATAAGATCAGGTCACAAACCATATTGGGAGTAAAAATACCTTGAGTTAAGTCTTAGTGCAATGCCATGCTTATCCCGAAAACATATCTCATGATCATTTGATTTACTTTTTTCATATCGCTCTTCTTTATCATTCTAAGCCGCGTCACGTCTTTTAGGTTGTGCTTAGACGCTTCGCACTCATCCGAAGATCCATTTTACTTCTGATCTTGTTGCTCTTAAGGTGAGTTCATAGCCTCGCTTTTACTTACTTCAATTGTTTTATAAACCTCGCGAGGGGGATACATGCTAGTTTTACAAACCGAATACAAGTAGTTTTTGGTATGCTTGACCCGATTACATGATTATAGTCAATTGAGTATATTTCTTGCCAATTAAGTCCCCATCATGAACCGTTAATTCCGTGGGAAACGCTAGTATTATGAACATGCATATTTGGCCTGGCGGGCCTGGCCGGGTGAGTAGCGCTCATACATCAACGGTCACATAATATTGAAAGATTACGTGGTAAATGGCAAATCTTACCTTTTCGGGGCACTATTAAACTAGGTCAAGGTTCGGTTTCATGAGCTCAATACTATTAATGTTATTTCCCGACTTGTATTTGTTACATGTCAACTTAATTATGGGCGTATAACAACGTAGCCCGTCGTATTTTAAACTGATTTATCTTGTATTCAACTGATTACATATTAAACTCTGTGAATTCACTCAACTTTATGTTGACTTTTTAGCATGTATTTTCTCAGGTATTATTTGGCTAGCTGAGCGTTGGGAGCAATCGGAGTCGCGTGGATATCAAACATTGAAGGACTTGTTTTCTTCACATTCGATAATTATTTTCTTTTAATATGCAAATGAGTCATTTTTGAACTCTTGTAACTTAAGTTTTAAATATAAATTGTTGGGACCTTTGTACTCTGATTTATCAAATCGAATGTGACATTTTATTAAACGCCTCTTTTGAGATCGTTTTATGTAACTTGTTTTTATGAACTATGAAATGACACCCAAATTGGTATTCCGCTGCGTTGTGAAATTTTGGGGGTGTCAAAGTCGGTTACAAAGAAATCAAGAAATTGAGCAGCCCCAAATCCAATTCGACAAGCAATTCCACACACCCCTTTGTTTCTGAATTCGTTCCTCCCTAGAACCGATTACAAGTCTTTCTGTTTTTTAGCGATATTTTTCTTTGATAGTTTGCTTGAGTGTGTGGAACCTTGTGAACCGAGTTGGGTTTTTAAAAATAAAAAATAAGATGGGTTTGATTCCATCTCCCCTTGATGTCAGTTATCTTGAAACCATTTAAGGTAGTCATCCCCTCTATGCCTCAGTCTGCCTCGCTGACTCCCAAACAAGACATGGGTCTGGGGCTTGTTGTGACCACCTCGTGGCTAAGCTCAGATGAAAAAGTAGAGATGAGAAGCGTAGCAGCAGGAGCAGGTATTTGGTTTTTCTTGGCTGTATTGATGGAGGAGATGGAGTTGGGGAGCGTACAAATGTGGGGATAAGAGAGAGAGAGATGGGTCGGTTGGGTTTGATCACCCAAAGGACGAATTTTTGTAGTTTACTTTTTTTTTTTGATATACTTTGTAGTTTAAAAGAAAAGTAATTAGTGATTTATTTGTAAATTTGTAAATAACTTTGCATTTACTTTGTAAGTTTTAAATGAGATTTGTATTTATTTTGTAAGTTGTAAATAACTTTTGTCTATACACTTTTGTGTACTTTGCAATGTAAGTCGAACCGAATGTGTATAACATACTGTGAGGTTATTTAGGTAACGATTTTGAGTTTTGCAACATTCACGGATATTCAAACATATTCCAATATTTTGTTGGTTTCCGGTTTGTTATAGATGAAGTCCTGGGCAGTCGTGAATAATACCTTTGTTGTTTCCAAGTGTGTTTTATAATAAGAATTATACAGCATCGTTTTCTCATCTTTGATTCTCAACGAATGTGAGTTTTTGCCTTACTAAATTAGTGCTGGTACACGTGTGGTGTTTGGTGCGAGGTAACCTCTCGTGTGTGATCAACAATGATCAGTAACAGATAGAAAAAATGACATAATCACATATTCTCATAAAATAACCAATGTAGTGAGTTACTGAAATTTACAGTGCGCAGGTTGGTTTTCCCGAAAATAGTTTTGCAAGCTCATGAGTGCTTAGATAAATAGTTGGGTAAAAATAAATTGACATCTATCATTTTAAATCAGTTTGGAAAATTCCGGTTTGTTACAAAACCCCTAAAGGTTCAACTTTGGCAAGTTAACCTTATCTCCATACCATTATATAAGGGTCTGCAGTGCGCCATGATCTGGACTGTTAACGTGCGGTTTCATGATCTTAGTGCAATAATTCTCTTTCTTAACTTTTTCTACTACTATTGTTTAAGCTGAACCTTGTGGTGCTTGTATTCACTCTATATCTACTTAAACCCGCGACTCTCACTCAACCCTAGTGTTGACCTTTAAGCATGTTATCCTAGGTATTTAAGCCCTTTAGGGACCCTGGTATGGTGTGGCACTTGACATGAGGACGTCCAGACTAGTTATCATTCACCTACTTTTTGCTTTAAAAACGTATCTTAGGGACCTCTCTTTTGGTAAAATTATATCTTTTACTGTAAAACTCTGATAAAATAAATGAATAATAACTCCTTTTTCAAAAACGTCTCTTTTTGAGACGTTTTCTATATCATGTCTTTGTTTCCATGAGGTAATACCCCAGATCAAATTCCACTGTGATCTGTGTCAAAAATAGGGGTGTTACATATTAGTATTTTAATTCAATAGTTAGTTCTAAAACCTAATCTAACGCAAGGGGATTTCAACCTAAGAGATTCGCACGATTGAGCTGATTAATAAAGGTAAATAAAACTATGGAGTTAAATAAGCTAATGGTAAACACATACACAGATAGGAAACATATAAAGATAAGAGGCCTGACCAATAACTAAGTAGATTGTCACTTGTTTATTGCTAGTTATATAGGATGAGTACTAAAATCTATTCTCTCTCGTTGGTATCTGATGTGTAAGGAAAGATTTAAATTTATAATACTAGTTTCAGCGATTTAAATAAACCAAACACACGGGTAAAGTATAACCCTCGTTGGTAATATAAGTTTTAGGTAAGACCAGGTCGTATCCACAGGGACTTAGTTCATTCGAGTTTAAGTAGAAGTAAGGAGTAAACAAGACAATAAGTAACAAATAGCAAATATTATAATATGAAGGATTCGAATAATGAAACATATGTTTGCTTGGATAGCTTAGATAATCTAGTAACAATGCTTATGATTTGATAGCAGTTTGATAATTTACCAGTGCACAACTTATAACCTCACTATTTTTGTCAAAAGAGCAATTTTATAATTTTTAGGTTCAATTCAAGATTAATGTTTATCTATCAAGTGATTTCTCTCGAAATAGTATTCCAAATCAAGTCTAGATTAGTATTGATTCTCCTAAGTAGATTTCTCCTTTCAAAGGCTAGGAACGCAGACAAGTCCCTAGAATTGCTTTTAACATATTGGTTCTTTTGACCTATCCCAACACATTATATTCAACCAGTTTCAATATGAAAACGGGATAAGACTAGAGATAAAATAGTTCGCAGCACAAACTTGAAATTTAGAGAGATCAAAACATAATCATAAGTCAAATGGATTACACAAGTGTCACAAGTAACCAAGATTTTGACACCAACACGCATTCAACACCCCTTGCTCTACTCATTCACATCTGGATAAGGCTCAGGATCACGTAGTACTTCTTATATCTGCTTCGCGAGAATTGGTTATTTAGTGGAGAGTTCAAATGCATGCAAATGAGGTCTATTTATAGGCTTTTGATATCCAAAGTACGGCGTACTTTGCTGTTTTCTTGGCGCCAAAGTTTCATAAATGCAGAGGAAGTACGACGCACTTAAAATACAAAACCAGCGCACTTTTATTTAATATACCTTATTGACTTCCTTTAACCGGGACTTCTACGATTATAATGGACTTCTTATTTTGTTGCTTCAAATGATGAGATAGTTTGTTATTTTTGGTGTTCCATGCTTCTAAACGTCTGAGAGTGAACCTGCATTTATTTCATGCTATTAAGTACCAAAAGTTCACACTAAATGATCATAAACATATAATATAATGCTCGAGAAATGTATATAATTAGAGCGTCAACAAGGGAAACATTAATCCGAATGGCTCAAATTATGTCGAGAAATTTTCCATATTGGGCTTCCATCTTTCCTTTTCTTAAGCATTGAGGATATGGAATTCTTGGTTTATAAGGTCTAAGGACAAGTGTTTCAGGTGTTTTGGTTTACTTACGGGTTTCAGGTTCATCCTCTTCTTCATCATCAGTGAAAACTTCAACAGCAGGTTGAGTTTGACTGGGATCAATTGGTGGGTCATATGAAGTACCATTTCTTGTTGTAATAGAATTTACATGCTCGTGTCGAGCTTGTGGTGGTTGATAAGGTTTACTATTCTTAGGATTTGGCTGAGTGTCACTAGGAAGAGATCCAGAAGCTCAGCCTAATTGCTTGTCAGCAAATCTGTCGAATTTAGCTTCCAAATTCTGAATTGAGGCATGAGTATTTTTTACTAAGGATTGAAGTTTGTCTTTGAGATCCATGAATGTTTCTTTTACAAAAAGGTTTGTTGATTTTTGAGCTTTAATAAAATCGTCCAGTTGTGTTTGAACATCTGGTCTTTCATTTGTTCGTTTGAAAACATCTTGATTATATTCGGCTTTTGTATTAGGTCTCCATCGTTCACGATCACGATCGCGATCACGATAGTTCTCATAGTAACGAGTGTGTCTAAGTGTGTTAAAAAAAATTGGCTTCTTCTTCACGTGACATAGGTGTGTCATCATCACTGCAATTTGCAGTTGGATGGTTTCCACCACAGTGATTAAAAATTTCACGTTGTTCTTTCATTTCTTTATAATGATCATCCATTTTGATTGCCATGGCATCCATTCTTGCCATAATTTTGTCAGTATCGGAATTACTACTGCCTTCATCGGTGAAAGCAACAGTTTTACGAAGAGAGGTTCTAGGTTTTTGATCTTTAGCCCAATCGAGTTTAAGCAACACTTTGTCTTCGAGAAGTTGATAAGCTTGATTTGGTGTTTTATAAAGAAAGATACCACCCCCCGCAGCGTTTAAAGCTTCTTGAGTTATTTCATCAAGACCGTGGTAAAAGATATTGATTATATTGCCTTTTGTTAAACCGTGCCCATGACAGTTTCTTAGCAGTTCTTTCATTCGAACCCAGGCTTTGGTGAGATTTTCGCGTTCACGTTGTGAGAATCCTCGGATTTCTTCGAGAAGTTTATCAAATAGAGCTGGTGGAAAAAATCTGTAAAACCCCCATTTTTCACTGATCGCAGCGGATTAAGTGTTTGGGGTATTACCTCATTGATACAAAGACAAGATAATAGAAAACGACTCGAAAAGAGACGTTTTTGGAAAAGGTGTTAACATTCGTTTATTCATCAGAGTTATTTCAGTAAAAGATATACTTTTACCAAAAGAGAGGTCCCTAACATACGTTTTGAAAGCAACTGATGAATGATAACTATACTGGACGCCCTCATGTCTAGTGCCACTCCGTGCCAGGGTTCCTAAAGTGCTCATATACCTAGGATAACATGCTTAAAGAGTCAACGCAAAGGTTGAGTGAGAGTCACAGGTTTAAGTAGATATAGAGTGAATACAAGTTCCACAGAGTTCTGCAGAAACCCTATGTGTGGAAAAGTTTTAGAGATAGCGGGTCTATTGCACTAAGCTCATGAACCACACATTAATGGTCCGGGTCATGGGGTTTGCAGACCAAACCATGAGGGGACGAGAAGGATAACTTGCCTAATAAGGAAAAAAATGAACCGTTTTTAAGGGGTCATTTAAGCCCGAATTCGAATTTATTTGATCAAATATTGCCCTAAATCATTCCTTTGGTCATTTTAGGTACTTTTGGAGTGAAATCTGGAAAAGTAAGCATTTTGGACGTTTTTAGAGCATAAAAGTGAAGAAAACGGCAAAGTCTTAATTTTCCTTGCTGGGAACAGTACCTGAAGGCGTCACAAGCTTCTACATGACGGCGTCAAGAGTAATACAAGAGGTGGAAGTGGATGATACACGTGACGATCCAGAAAGTACATAGGACATGACGGCGTCACCCAAGGCCGTCATGGTCCATGTATTAGTGACGGCCTAGAACAAAATCACACATGACGGCATCAAAAGTGGATCTAGGGAATCCGATTTCATCATTGGCGGCGAGTTGACGGCGTCACATGTTTACACATGACGCCGTTACCCTGTATTATCTATATATAGTTTTCCAAATTTTATTCATTAGTGTGCAACTTTGAGGGAAAAACCCTAGGACTAATTTTTCTAGCTTTTTCACGGGTTTCAACCCTTTGAAGTTTTAATGTCAATTTGTGAGAAATAGTCTTTCAATTCTATCAATATGTCTATGTGTTGCTTGAATATATCTTACACTTGTCTTCAATTTAACATGCTCGGCTAGATCTCTTTTGTGTTTGCTTAGATGTAGTGAAACCTAGATGTTAATTATGGGTTGATTGTTTGTTTATAGTTGTTACGGATGATTGTATTCGATGTTAAGCTTAAGAAAACTGGCAGACTTCCATTGGTAACATGCTTGAACGTCTTAAGAAACATGATCAGAGGTGTATTATGATTTTTAGTTGTATTTAATGCGTAGGAGAATTCTAATGATCCCCTGTTAGGAGCTTCTAACGGCTCGACATAGGAGTGAAGTAGGATCCTATAGAGTTAGGGAATATTGTACACGGCCCTACGACTAGTATTAAGGAATACGACCCGTCATCCATGCAATTGTAACAAGCTATCAACCTGTAAAAGATATCTAGGGAGTAATGAAACCTAAATAAACACAACTTTCCCATCATTATTTACACCACTAGTATAATTAGATTTCATTTCATTTTTGTTAGATAATTTTAATTGCATTTGTAGTAATTTGAATTAGTTGGCTAGCAACTAATTACGCCCACTCTTCCAAAAACCCGAGATTTTATTGCTTTTATAAAACATAAAAATACAAAAAGAATCATCCCTCACCTCTAGACCTAGTTTTTAGGCTTTCTAATCCTAGCGACACTATTCCTGAGTTGAACGATTAATCCCCCGGTACTTGTCACTATACTAAACTACAACGATCAGGTACACTGCCTGGTGGGGGTTGTAAGCTTCTCGAGATCCCTCGAGAGGTAAAGCCTGGTGCGATTCCCACGTATCAAGTTTTTGGCGCCGCAGCCCGGGGAGGTGACTGCGAGTGTCGATCGATTGAAACATCACTACTTCGATAGTGAGGATCATAACTATATGGGATACGTCATCTCGAGAGATGAGGTCACATAATTACCCATGACCTTGAGTCTAGCTACAAGACTCGTAAATAAAGAAAAGCGCTTCTTGGGAGGCAACCCAAGTTTTATTTGTTTTATTTTGATTTTTTTTTGTTTGATTTTTATTTGTTTGATTTTATTTGTTTCCGTATGCATGCTTTATTTTTATTGTTAGTAGATCATGTTTCAAACTAAAATTGTGAAAATCCTTTATTTTGTTGTTTAACTTCGTCTTAAATTCATATAAAGGTATTTTGCAAAAGATAAGTGCAAGGGGAAACAGCAAATTTGTTTCTAAGAACGAAATTGATCATGATTCTCCACAATATTAAAAGAACATGTATATTAGTATTTGTTAGAGTCAAATGCTTGTATCGAGTCATAATGATGTTTTGCAGGATTTTCCAGGAAGCAGGACATAAGTTTTTCCAGAAATTTTCCGAAAACTTAACGTAAAGATTTCTACAGGTCACTTCTGACGGCGTCAGGAGTTAACTCCTGACGGCGTCATGTGTAAAATTCTGGAAATTTTGCGAGTTTTGTTTTTCTAATGGAGTCTTAAGGTTTTTGTTAATTCTTCAGTTTTATAAACTCCAGGGAATCTGCAAACATTCATTCCACAAGCATTATATCTTACACTATTTCTAGGACTTGTTAGTATATATAGATTGCCGCCGATTTTACGCGAGTTTGCCTTGTTTGTTTTCTCAGGTTTAACAGGTTATATATGACAAGAAGATGATTTATTTTTCGGGAAGGGAAGCTTTGAATGTTCATTTTCTTGGAAGAAGATCTAACCTTGTTACCACACTATCCACACCAAGCGAATCAGGGGAGTATTTGCTTTCATTCTTTTATCTATTTCACTTTTACATTCTTTAATTGAACATTGGAGACAATGTTCATCCTAAGTGTAAGGGGAGGTAAATGATGATACCTTATAGGATACTATTGCACTTGAGTTTGTTTATTCGATGGTAGGTGTGTAATAAAACTAAGAGAAATAATTGTTAGTGTAATTTTAGTGCCAAATTTAAAATTTTTTACAACATTTAGGAGTGAAACTTTAGCCTTAGCAAGCGTCTCATGGATAGGAGTCGTATGACTAGCACAAAACCGTACCATTCAGAAAAATTTTCCACCCAAATATGTGAGGTTCGCCTTTAGATTTGATAGGAAAAGCATTCATTATTAGTGCTTATGAGTGTACCGGTAGCATTTAGATTCTAGAACTTGCGTTAGTGATGCATCTTGAGACCGCTAGTGAGACTACATTCGTGTAGTAGGATTTACTACATGATAAGAGGCATTAGGATCACCCTTGTGTTAAACCCGTATCATAATTACTTGACCATTTAAGTCATATTACTTCGCTAGTAAAGTTAATTAATTTTTCCTACACCTTAGCGTTGTACTCATTTTTAGAACACGAAACCCCTAGTACACCCCTCCGAGCCTATCTTTTCGTTTCTAACTTTAAGCATCTTACTTAAAGGAGGAATTTGTTACAATCCACTTAAATGTACAACCAAATCGCCTTAGCCTTCCGTGTATGCACTCATCTTTAGTGCATTATTGTTATTTGTTTAAACCCTTAGTTAATTATCTAATTGATTACATGGTTGCTAAGTCGAGTCATATCTTGTACATATTGTTATGGGACTCATGGGACTCATGGGTAAAGTACTGATATTATCGAGTAATGGGGAAGAACATCATATATTACCCCCATATGTGCGTTAATCTTAAAAAGTACTCCAAGTGTTATGATTATCTTGATTCGAGTCATTACAATATTTTATTGTAAAGTATGTAAAAATTCAAGTGTAAGGGGAATGTACATTCCCTATGATGTATTATTTTGGATGGTAGGGTAAGAGTGTTTGAAAAAAAAAAGAAAAAAAATAAAAAAAAAAAAAAGAAAAAAGAAAAGAGAAAAACATACGGACTACCATCCCGTTTCATTCTATGTTTGTTTTATGTTCTTG
Organism: Artemisia argyi; assembly: GCA_030686995.1. Classification (NCBI taxonomy): domain Eukaryota; kingdom Viridiplantae; phylum Streptophyta; class Magnoliopsida; order Asterales; family Asteraceae; genus Artemisia; species Artemisia argyi. Next base: position 95,173,246 of record CM060702.1, on the reverse strand, counting down.
TTATTTTTGATTTATTAGCTTAAGTCGAGTCTAGTTTTGGCTTAGCAACGCCATATTGTACATGTAATTAACCAAGATGATTAACTCGCCACCAGTAAATATTGCCTTTATCCAACGAAACCGTGTATTCCATATCCCTACACCTAACGTTATAACCCTTTAAAAGACCTCTTTGATAGTTTATCCTAGGTGCCTACGCCATGTGGTGGAGGTTTGATCCTTTCCTAAGCCTATGGTAATCTATTTTGCTATGACAGGTAGTGAGAGATGTTTCCCATTTCTATATTGTGATATATACTTTATTACACCCGAGAGATGTGAGTATCTAAACACTATTTGTGTGGTGCTAATGTATGACCTCCGTGCTTGTCTTTGGTCTTTAGTGGAACGATTATTTGTTGTAATTACTTTTATATTAGTGTTAAATGACCCTTAACTTGTATTTTGATTAGAATAAAAGCGCATTTGCTTGAGGACAAGCAAATCTCAAGTGTAAGGGTATTTGATAAGGCGAAAAATGAACTGTTTTTAAGGTGTCATTTAAGCCCGAATTCGAATTTATTTGATCAAATATTGCCCTAAATCGTTCCTTTTGTCATTTTAGGTACTTTTGGAGTGAAATCCAGAAAGGAAGCATTTTGGACGTTTTTGGAGCATAAAAGTGAAGAAAACGACAAAGTCTTAATTTTCCTTGCTGGGAACAGTACCTGACGGCGTCACAAGCCTCTACATGACGGCGTCAAGACTAATACAAGAGGTGGAAGTGGATCATACACGTGACGATCCAAAAAGTTTTGTACATTGGACATGACGACGTCACCCAAGGCCGTCATGGTCCAAGTATTAGTGACAGCCCAGAACAAAATCACACATGACGGCGTCAAAAGTGGATCTAGGCAATCCGATTTCATCATTAGCGGCGACTTGACGGCGTCACATGTTTACACATGACGCCGTCACCCTGTATTATCTATATATAGTTTTCCAAATTTCATTCATTAGTGTGCAACTTTGAGGGAAAAACCCTAGGACGACTTTTTCCAGCTTTTTCAAGGGTTTCAACCCTTTGAACTTTTCATGTCAATTTGAGATAAGTACTCTTTCAATTCAATCAATATATCTATGTGTTGCTTGAATATATCTTACACTTGTCTTCAATTTAACATGCTCGGCTAGATCTCTTTTGTGTTTGCTTAGATGTAGTGAAACCTAGTTGTTAATTATGGGTTGATTGTTTGTTTATAGTTGTTACGGATGATTGTATTCGATGTTAGGCTTAAGAAAACTGGCAGACTTTCTTTGGTAACATGCTTGAATGTCTTAAGAAACATGCGAAGGATAATTCTAATGATCCCATGTTAGGAGCTTCTAACGGCTCGACATGGCAGTGAAGTAGGATCCTATAGAGTTAGGGAATATTGTACACGACCCTACGACTAGTATTAAGGAATACAACCCGTCATCCATGCAATTGTAACAAGCTATCAACCTGTAAAAGATATCTAGGGAATAATGAAACCTAAGTAAACACAACTTTCCCATCACTGTTTACACCACTAGTATAATTAGATTGTTGACATAAATAATGTATGAAAACGTTATTTATATTTTTCGATATCTCTATATTTTGACGATCACAAAATGTAAACTCGTCAAACGAAAGATTACTACATAAACAAGTATTAAGCTAGTTTATATCATTATATCCAACTTAATCACTTAAGGTATAGATAAACAAGTGCTTAATACATCTCATGATCAAAAGGGTATTTAATTAACTAATACAAAGTTTATTTAATTATATAAACATATTATATATTTTTGAAAAACACTTTTGGTAATAAAGAAAAATGTTTTAATCATACTAAATATATGATTTCAAATTTTTAACCAAAATCAATTAGTTTTTCACCAAATAAATTTTCTCCACTAAAAGACAAGTTTTCTGGCCGTTACAGCTGGGCGGCCCCCTTAATTATAAGGGGCGGTCCTCTTAATTTTAAAAGGGCCGGCCTTGATTTAAGGGGACCGGCCACGCTCCTCTGTCAGAATTTGTTGCCTATAAATACCACCTTAAATCTGGAATTTTTCTCACCTTTTGCACGAAATTTTCAGATCTCAAACTCTCTAAACTTCCTCTAAAACCCTTTGATCATTAGTATATTAATCCTTGTTTCAAGTGATTCAATCCCTTCTCATCCATCCTCATCCAAAGTGCAAAAGAAGAACACTCCTTCTACAACTAAGTTCAAGAAGTATTGAAGATATAGTAGTTGTGCATAGTGTATATATATTATTTGTGAAGTTGTGTTGTATTTGTAATAAGTAGTTTAGAAGAAATTGAAGTTGTGTAGAAAGTAGAAGTTGATTAGTAGTGAAGTAGTGTAGTTGTAAAGAAGATAGGTGTGAAGTAGATTGAAGTGAAGAAGATAGGTGTGCAGAAGAAAGGTGTGAAGTAAATAGGTGTGAAGAAGTTGTGTAGAAGTTGTGATCAAGTTGTGACGTAGTTGTGTTTAGTTGGTGTGTAAGGTTCTCTCCGCCATAAGGGAGTTTGTTGACATAGTGAAAAAAACTCTCGAGTAGGTGACTCGGGGAGTAGAGTAGGAACAAGGAAGGTGACCTTGTAGCCGAACCACTATAAATCCTTGTGTTGTGGTTTGATCTCTCCAACTCTTTTCATTACTCACTTATTTACCTATACTATATTAGCTTAGTTAGTTAGTTATTATATAATTGTTCATATAGTGCAAGTATTGAGATCACATAAACTAGAATCGAAGTTTTTAAAACAAACTTGTTTTTATAAATTTTAAAAGGACGTAAAACTATTCAACGCCCCCCCCCCCCTTCTAGTTTTCCACAATTGGTATCAGGAGCCACGTCTTGCAAGATCTTTAAAATATATTGTATTTTAGAACTTGTAACGATCTATGGAATCTGAAAAATATTTAGAAGGGCAATCTATGCAAAGACCACCACTATTTGAAAGTGATGGATTTTTATATTGGAAAAATAGATTCGAAACTTATGTGAAATCAAAAGATCTAGATCTTTGGCATATTATTACCAATGGTGATTTTTTACCTATTCAAAATAACCCCGAAACAAAGAAAGATGAAATCGTACCTTTTGAAAAACAAAATGATGATTTAAAAAGAAAACTTGCTAAAAATAATGAAGCAAAAATGGTTATTTATAATGCGCTACCACGTAAAGAGTACGAAAGGATCTTTATGTGTGAAACCGCAAAAGAAATTTGGAACTCTTTATTAATAACTCACCAAGGTAATAATCAAGTCAAAGATAATAAAATAGATCTACTTGTTCAACAATATGAGCAATTCACGATTCCGGAAGAGGAATCAATTGATAATGCTTTTGCTAGATTTAACACTATCATCACAAGTTTAAAAGCACTTGATGAGAATTTTTCTAGTAAGAATTTTGTAAGGAAGTTTCTTAGGGCTCTTCACCCAAAATGGCGAGCTAAAGTGACGGCTATTGAAGAATCAAAGAATTTGTCAACATTACAACTTGATGAATTAATTGGAAATTTGAAAGTCTACGAAGCAATTATAAAGAAGGACTTCGAAATGGTTAAAGGAAAACGAGAGCAGAACAAGTCAATCGCCTTGAAAGCTAGAAAGGAATCCAACAACGAAGATAGCTCATCTTCCGAAAGCGATGACGAAGAATATGCCATGGCCGTAAGAGATTTCAAGAAATTCTTCAAAAGGAGAGGAAGGTTCGTTAGACAACCACACGATGAAAGGAGAGCACCTCAAAAGAATAATGATGACAAGTATAGCAAGAATGAGAGAAAATGTTTCAAGTTTGGTGATCCGAATCACCACATTGGAAAATGTCCAATGATGACAAGAGATCAAAATCAAAGAGCATTTGTTGGAGGAGCTTGGAGTGATAGCGATGATGATGAGAAAGAAACAACAAAGGAAGAAAAGTGCCTCATGGCTAAGACATCAAGTGAGGTACGTTCCGAAACCAAATACTTTAGTGATGAAAATTTATCATTGGATGAAAAAGATTTAGATAGTGAATGCAATAGATTATGCAAACTAGGACAACAAGTAATGGCTAAAAACAAATCACTAAAATACATAAACAACCAACTAGAAAATGAAGTATTAGAACTAAAAATTAAAATACATCAACTTAAAAAAGGTAAAGAAATTGTTGAAGAATGTAAATCATGCCAAGAGCTTAAAAGTGAAAACAACAAACTTAGGGAAGAAATTTGCAAACTTGAAAAATTTGAAAATAGTAGTAACTCACTTAGTAAAATCATAAGTATTCAAAGAGTATCCGGAGATAAAACCGGTTTAGGATTTAACTCAACCGAAGCTTCAACAAGTGAAAATAAAAATGTTAAATTTGAAAGTGAACTCAAGGAACTAAAACCTTCAAAATCTAATCCTAAGTATATACTCATAAATGATAAGAAAATAGCTCTTGCTAGTGATGAAGATATAAAACCGTTTTATAAACCATCTTTAAAAACCGAAGTAGGATTATCTAAACCTAAAACAAGATCTAAAACTCCACCACGTAGGAAACCAAATAATTCTTATCCTAGACCTAAAATACCTCAACCAAGAGCAAACCAAAATAGACGAAACATTAACAATAATCAACAAATGTGAAACTTCAATCCGTGGGGAATGTTTCCACCATATATGCACCCAAGTCAAATACAAAACATGTTCGGATCAAATAACTTTGGTCAAATGAGACAATGGGGACCAACGTAAAAATATTCGCCATTCAAACATGGAAACTTTTGATGTCACTTCCTGTTCGGACTATCTCTTGAAGACTTTGATGATAAACGCATTGAAGACGAAAGGTACACAGTTCCTTTTATTTTCTTGTCAAGATATGCATGCTTAGTTTAGTATCTAGTATTTATGTGATTTTGTTTGGTTCATTGTTTCTTCTAGTTTTTACATATATATATATATATATATATATATATATATATATATATATATATATATATATATATATATATATATATATATATGTATATATATATGTAAGTTACTCATAATGATTAACATGTATGGTTCTTGTGATTATGGATCGAATATGGGATTCAAGAGAGATGTTAGATAGAAAAAGAGATGGGAGCCTTTTCTAGAGAGAAACAAGAGATATTAGATTAGTGTAATGAAAGGTCCAACCCTCTCCCTTGGGTGGGAGAGGGTATTTATACTACAATACTTGGTGCTCCATGAAACGAGCTGTAGAGTGAGCTGACAGAGGGTAAAGACCCGACCCACTCTACGAATACTATTTACATATATTAACTACTAATAAACTACGTACTAACTATAATAAGGATAATTCTACGAGCTACGTAATGCTTAGCAATACTTGGGGTGACCGAGTCTTTAACTGAATAATCGTATTCCTAACAATCTCCCCCTAAGGGAGGTCACCCCAGAAGATAAGTACAGAATTCTTGCATCCTTGAAATCTTGTAGCTCGTAGACTTTGATTCTTCAAACATGTCTTTGTACATTCAGCAGCGGGCTCTAGATGACTTGTTCAATGAGTTGGATGATCTTTGGCATTACTTCGAGTTCATCATCCAAATGAGTATCTGCAAGTCATCTTTGAGTAGTAATGTCTCCATGTGATTTGAACATCTTTGTGTTGGCATGCTCACACTTTTCTGGATCATGATCTTCTGCATCAGAGTTGTGGAAGCATAAATGAAGCCCAATCAATGATCATGATTTCTTAGATTGTGAAGTTGAAGTGTGAGCATGTGTTGATGGATCAGCATCTTTTCAGCAATCAACCGCAACCATCAGAAATTCCTGCAAGTAGACAGTTAGCAACAAATCATCCGGTACTTATAGGTTTGGAGTTAGAGATTGTCAACAACACAGTGTGAAGACTCCTTCTAATCCTTACCAAGACCGTTCCCAATCGGTAAACCCTAAGAGGATTTACACTAACTACCTAAGTAGATCAACGAATGGGTGAGTCGCTGGAGATCACTCCACGACTGTTGACCGTTTGTAACCATCGCGACCACTAAGCGTAATCCACAAGGAATTACCTAAGTGACCTGCTTTCAGGGCTGCTTGATGTTGACCCTGGCAGGAATTTCCATTCAATCACTGGGAGTTACAATAGTAACATCCCTCATAAATGTTCTGGCAGATTGCTAAGATCTGCGTAGGACTCATAAGTTTACCACTGGTGTCCTTAATGTTGAACAACCATGGTAGAAGTGTCACGTGTTCCTATGAGATCTTTTTATGTATCTCGAGGCTCTAGACTCAATAAGTGCATTTGGTTTTCCTATGCGGAGATTAGGGAGAGGTCTCCTTGCTTCAATATCAACCATCTCTAAGAGATATGTCGATAGATTACATCGGTTCCCCGTGAGAATGAAACAAGTTCTTTTAAGAGAACTTGAGTGGCTAGAAGGTTTAGTGCAGTGCGTCACTGGGTCCATGACGTCTTGTCTTCAATACCAATGTCGCCTTAGCAACAATCAGTAGATTATGAGTTGAACCCGGTTTCTGCCCTAAGGTTGAATAATTGGAGGGCTATTTCTTTTCACCCCTTTTCATTTCATTTCTTTTTAATTCTTCAACCCCTTCTTTCTCCATTCTCACATTTCTCCTTTTTTCATGATCATACCTACGGACTTTCTAATACTATCTATTTGGTATTGTCCATGGGTAGATCCCTCCGGCTCTGGCGGATCATAGGACGGTTTTCCTAATCTTAGCCACCTTATAACTTCATGACTATCCTATGTTGCCATACACCAAATCATTGAAAATTCTCTCAACGTGTTTATGATTGAGAAATACATTTTGTTAACACATTGAGAGTTTTGTCATTTTCAAATGCTCCCCCTTAACATGTGCTCATATGTTTTGATTTGAAAATTTGCACATGTCGGGAAGAGTTGCACTTTTTGAATTGATCTTCCTTAAGTGAATATGAACGGGCATTCGAGACACGCTTACATCACTAGATAAACTAGCTTGAAGTTATTACCCAGCCCGATCAGGTTCACTCAAGGTTTCTCGAAATGGTACATTCTACTTAAACTAGTCCTCTTCGAGACACGCTTACATCACTGGTTGAACCAGCTTGAAGTTATTACCCGTCCAGGACTAGTCTTTTCGATTCAGGACATTTGTGTTTCGTCAATTCATGAGTCAAATCTGAGTCTCGATCTCGTAAGATGCAAGGATCCTTTTTCACAAATCATTTGCTCCCCCTCAATATGTGCATGGATATACAAAAGAGTTTGGCACATATGGGAGAGCTTACATTTGAGTCCAAAACATTACATTTTAATCAGATTTCATACTTAAATCACATTTTCTCCCCCGATCAAAAATTTCAAACCATTTGAGATTTGTGATCCCCAAGTGATTTAAATAAGTTCAAAGATTTTGGGAGAGAAATGTGGTCAGATTTAAGAATAACTGATTATGAGACGATACATTGCTCCCCCTCAATCCTTAAGGGAGCATGCTATGTGTTAGAAATGATGAGTTTATAAATGATTTAGAGTTCAACGAGAAACTCATGAAAAATTCATATACTAACACATAACAATCACATGTAGCACATTGCATATATGCACAAAGTAACTGGTGGTGGTGGTGAAAGAGTTGTTGTCGTTGTTGCTGCCGATGTTGTTGTTGTGGTGAAATCAAAGCCAGTCAACAGAGTATGAACATCTGATCAAATGGTTAGAGCAGGAGCAGGCACATTCACATCAGCCATGGAATCTGCATAATAGAATCAACAAAGATATGCATACATACAGATTCACTCTTAATTAACTGCTATCACGTGGCAGCTAACCTACTCATAATATCATATTCATATCATGATCAAAGAACATTCAAGCAACTCATCAAAATGCTATCTAGCGTGAAGAGAAACTAGCAATCATGAACATTCATCACAAGTTTCTATTAGACATAAACAACAATCACTAGCATGGCAATTCACGCATATTTCAACATTCAAATCAGGAGCTTAGGAATAAGATTCTAATCCGGTAACTACATACCTAAGCAAATCCTGAGAACACGAACAAATAATCAAGAACACTTAAACAATTATCAGCAAACAGCAAACGTAACACAATCAATCAGATAATACGAATGCCAGTGGAGAGAACAAAAGCATCAAACACAATGGTGTACTAACATTATTTAGATTTTGGATTTTAACGTATTTAGGGGATTAAGCGAGGAAAATAACGTGAGACAAATGGACCTTTTAGTTACATAAAGCTAGGAAACTATACGCAAATAGCACATAATGCCCTAAACTTTCTAACAACTAACACATTTGGCCATTTAAGATAAAGCATAGTAAGTTCCTCTTCAACTAATACCCCATTAACCACAAAACCTTTTCTAACAATTATGAGACAGCCAAGAAATCCGTTTGATGATATAAAATTGGAAATCACTCTCCCCCTCAATTGATGACCCATTGTCATTAGTTGAGTGACAAATTTTATGAAGTATCTAAGACTGATTGATTTACAAGCAACACGTTACCACCATGTATCACTCAAATAATTTTCCGAAGAATCATAAGAGAAAATTATTTGTTGTGATAAAAAGAAGACTTCTCTTCTTAAACAAGAAACAATGCACTGAAACGTACATTAGATTGGAAAGGCACAAATATAAAGTAATTCATGCCTTTGTTAGGAACAGTCGTCTTTTTAGCGACGAACTTTTCCCAATACTAAGACCGGGTTGCTATCTGAAGTAATAGCAAACCATATTTTTGAACACCGGGTTACAGCCCGAAATGACTGCAAGCCATAATTTTTAAGACCGGGTTACAGCCTGAAATGACTGTAAGCCATTATTTTGAAGAATATTTTAAGAAATGACATGTTTTAGAAAAAAAACTATATTTGAAACCGAAAAACTCTTACTCAAGCATATGTATGATTCCGTGTCATTATTGAATGACATTTCTAGAAACGTACATAATATTGATTACACAAGAGACATGTCGAGAGAAGAATATTTTTGGATTTTTATGATTTTTCTGATTTTTATGGATTTTATAGGTTTTATATTTTTCTATTTTCTTTATGGTATAAGATATATACAAGGATATGTGAAGCAAAACCATTTCTCCTCATTTTCTTCTTGAAGACGTTAGAGAGATACTGGCGAAGGACTCTTCATTCCAAAGCGCTGGAGAATAAATTGAAATCATTCTCTGGAGAGAGCCTTAGTGAAGAAATCTGCCAGCCGAAATTCTGTCCTCACGAAGTAAAGTCCCACTACCCCATTCTCATCTTATTTTACCACACCTTAGGAGAATCCGTTTCTCAGGAGAAACTTTGACAGTGTATCAAACCATGCCCTAGGCGTCTGTTTTAGGCCAAAGAGAGCCCTTTTCAGACGATAGACATGGTTAGGACGATCAAAATATATAAATCTTTCCGGTTGACTGAAATAAAGAACTTTATTCAGCTCGCCATTTAGAAATGCAATTTTCATATCCATTTGATAGACCGTCATGTTCTGACTTGCAGCATTGGCGAGAAACATTCTGATAGCTTTAATACAAACAACCAGAGTGAAATATTCCTCTAAATTAATGCCTTTCTGTAGACGGTATCCCTTAGCAGCAAGCCTTGCCTTGTTTTCAAAATGACATAATGCTCATCAAGTTTCACTTTGAAGATCCACTTAGAGCTATAATCATTGCACAGTCTGGAGGTAGTACCAATTCCCATACTTCAAGTCGATCGAAAGTGTGAGCTTCATCTTGCATCGCATTAACCCAACAGTCTTTAGAGATAGCAGTCTTGGAATCTTTGGGTTCGAATTTGGATAGTATGGAATTATAACAACACCACAAGGCATGGGTGGTAAGTTTCCTTCGTATGAACACCGGTTGAGAAGGATATCCAATAATGTAGTCACTCGGATGATCCTATATTCGTTTACTGAGATGTTCATGTGGATGTAGGTAGGAACATGAAGAAGCCGCGTTTGTATTCCTTGAAGAGGATGTCTCAGAAGAAGATTCATGAGCAAACAGGTTTTAGTACAGAGCATCTTCAAGAGGAGCAAATGAATTCACTTCAAAAGAATAGTCGACTGCAGTGCCTTGGTGTACTGAAGGAGATTGAAGGTTTGACGATGATGGTGAGTAACTTGTAGATTGAGCATCTTGATCAATTCAAGTAGACACTGATGAACCATTTGAGTTGTACAGAACTGGAGCAGCGGCAGCTGGTGGTGTCGGTGTATCATCAGTAGGTGTCTCAAATTATTCATCAAACATCGGTTCAAATAAGATCTTCAAATGCTCACTTCCAGGAGGTACATAAAGTACTAATTCCGCCCACTCTTCCAAAAACCGATATTTTTAATTGCTTTCTAAAAAATATAAAAACACAAAAATAATCATCCCTCACCTTTAGAACTAGTAATTTAGGCTTTCTAATCCTAGCGACACTATTCCTAAGCTGAACGATCAATCCCCCGGTACTTGTCACTATACTATACTACAACGATCAGGTACACTGCCTGGTGGGGGTTGTAAGCTTCTCGAGATCCCTCGAGAGGTAAAGCCTGTTGCGATTCCCATGCATCAAGTTTTTGGCGCCGCTGCCGGGGAATAGTTATTGTCTAGGTTAGAATTTCTTTTTATTAGGTCTACTTGCTAGATTCCTTTCTAGTAAGATTTTATTTTTATTTTTAGGATTTCTTTAGTCTATCTTTTTCTTTGTGTGTTTGTTCGTAATTTCCATTGACTCTTCCGTTCTCCATTATAGAGTACGCGAATCCACCATACCACCAACCACAAAGGCCATTCTACCCTATTGACATCTCGAATTTCAAACAATATCGAGATGAACCCATATATGATGCATGGACTCGTTTTAAAATTTTACTTCGAAAATTCCCTCATCATAGTTTCTCCTTAGCATCCCTAACCCAAACCTTTTACTATCGTGTCAGCCGATGTGACCAAATGTGCATTGATGATTTTGCCAATGGGGTCCCTAGGGAATTAAGTGCTGAAGAAGCATGGGATACCATAGAAGACTGTGCCTAATATTATTATAGAGTAGACAACCCAACAAACAACATCACAAATCAATCAAAAACAAGTTTGAAGGAGCAAACAGGAAGTTTGTCTGGGGATGATTACTCAGGGATACCTGTGTGGATGTCACCTAAAGCCATAGTACAAAACAAGCACATAGGTAATCTTGATACAATGGAGGATGAGGTGGATAATCCAATCCCACAAAGTACCCCACAAGTCCTACCATCATTTGAGGCACACATACCACCCGTGACTTACCCTGAAGAAGTAGAAAAGACTATAGGAACCCCAATAGAGGTAGAGCCCTTGAACCAAACACCACTTGAGGATATAGGTTTGAATACTTGTAGTGAGAACCTTACTCCCAGTTCTAGGGAAGTTCCTAGTTTTGATGAACCGGAGCCTCAACCAAAACCGTTACCTAATCTTCCATCCTTGGATGAAGATTTAGGAATTGAAATAGGTCCCGATCCACCCATCAAACCATATAGTCAGGGTAGTTTTACGTTGAAGGTAGTAGACCCCAAGCCTTGTAGAGAAGAAGCCAACATAGGAGTGGAACATGACCTTACATACTTACATCACCCATTCATGATTGATCATAAGAAACATTATGGGTTTAAACCAGGTTTATTAGGTCAAGATGGATTCCCAACTAGGAGTCTCTCGAAGTTGATAGAAGATGATCCCTTTCTAAGAGAAAATCTTAATCCGCCCACTAACCCAATTGACTTAGGTAAGGTTATGATGATAGGAGCACAGCCCTTTGAGCATATAATTCATCCACCACTCTTTCCTCATATGGCATACTTCCACCGAGATGGTGTGTATCGCTACTATCACCCGCACTTAATCCTAAGTGTAGGGAAAACCTCCCCTATTTCCATCAAATAAGGGTAGAGTCAGGCTCGTGACTCGAACAAAAATAAGCGCTTCTTGAGAGGCAACCCAAGCTTTATTTATTTGTGTGTTTTTATTTGTGTGATTTTATTTGTTTGATTGTTATTTGCTTCCGTATGCATGCTTTATTTTTATTGTTGGTTGATCATGTTTCTAAATTAAAATGTGGAAATACTTTACTATGTTGTTTGGCCTAGTCTTAACTTCAACCTAAAAGTATTTTTGTAAAAGATAAATGTAAGGGGAAACCCCAAATATGTTTTCAAGAAACAAACCGATCATGATTCTCCACAATATTAAATGAGCATGTATATTCGTATTTGTTAGAGTCAAATGCTTGTATTGAGTCATAATGAAGTTTTGCAGGATTTTCCAGGAAGTAGAACCAAGTTTTTCAAGAAATTTTCCGGAAACTTAACATAAGAATTTCTGCAGGTCCATTCTGACGGCGTCAGAGTTTTACTCTTGACGGCGTCAGGAGTTAAAATCTAGAAATTTTACCGGTTTTGTTTTTCTAACGGAGTCTTATGGTTTTTGTGAATTATTAAGTTTTATAATCTCCAGGAAATCTGCAAACTTCATTCCACAAGCATTATATCTTATCTTGTTTTCTAGGATTTAGTAACTTATATAGGATGCCGCCGATTTTACGCGAGGTTGTCTTGTCTATTTTTGTCAGAATTTACAGGTTATGTTCGACAAGGAGATGATTTATATTCTGGAAGGGAAGCTTTGATTGTTCATTTTCTTGGAGGAAGATCTAACCTGGCCAACCTATAATCCATACCGAGCGAATCAGGGGAGTATTTGATTTCATTCTCTTTACTTTTTCACTTTTACATTCTTTACTTGAACATTGGGGACAATGTTCATCTTAAGTGTAAGGGGAGGGTAAAAAGATGATACCTTACATATGCACTTTCGCTTGAGTTTGTCTTGTTTGATAGTAGATGTGTAATAAAACTATGAGAAATACTTGTTAGTGTAATTTTAGCGCCAAATTTAAAATTTTTTACAACATTTAGGAGTGAAACTTTAGCCATAGCAAGCGTCTCATGGATAGGAGATTGTATGACTAGCACATGACCGTATATTCAGAAAAATTTTCCACCCAAAATTGTGAGGTTCGCCTTTAGATTTGATAGGAAAAGCATTTACTATTAGTGCTTATGAGTGTACCGGTAGCATTTAGATTCTAGAACTTGCGTTAGTGATGCATCCCGAGACCGCTAGTGAGACTACATTCGTGTGGTAGGATTTACTACATGATAAGAGGCATTAGGATCACCCTTGTGTTAAACCCGTATCATAATTACTTGACCATTTAAGTCATATTACTTGACTAGTTACGTCAACTAATTTTTCCCACACCCTTAGCGTTGTACACATTTTTAGTACACGAAACCCCTAGTACACCCCTCCGAGCCTATCTTTTCGTTTCTAACTTTAAGCATCTTACTTAAAGGAAGAATTTGTTACACCCCACTTAAATGTACAACCAAATCGCCTTAGCCTTCCGTGTATGTGCTCATTTTTAGTGCATTATTGTTATTTGTTAAACCCTAAGTTAACTTTCTAATTGATTACATGGTTGCTAAGTCGAGTCATATCTTTGTACATATTGTTTTGGGACGATTGGGACTCATGGGTAAGTACTTATTTTATGGAGTAATGGGGAAGAACATCATTTATTACCCCCATATGTACGTTAATCTTAAAAGTGCTCCAAGTGTTTTGATTTTCTTAATTCGAGTCATTAGTTTAGTTTAATGTAAAGTATGTAAAGATTCAAGTGTAAGAGGAATTCTCATCCCCTATGATGTATTATTTTGGATGGTAGGGTAAGAGTGTATGCAAAAAAAATAAAAAATAAAAAAATAAATAAAAAAAAAATCGAAAAATCAAGAAAAAGAAAAAAAATAAAATAAAAAAAGGAAAAGAGAAAAAACATACGGACTACCATCCCTTTTTATTATATGTTTTGGTTATTTTTCATTTATTAGCTTAAGTCGAGTCTAGTCTTGGCTTAGCAACGCCATATTGTTCATGTAATTAACTAAGATTGTTAACTCGCCACCAGTAAAACTTCCTTTATCCAACAAAACCGTGTAATTCATATCCCTATACCTAACGTTACAACCCTTTAAAAGACCTATTTGACAGTTTATCCTAGGTGCTTACGCCATGTGGTGGAGGTTTGATCCTTTCCCAAGCCTATGGTAATTTATTTTGCTATGACAGGTAGTGAGAGATATCTTCCATTTCCATAATGTTATATTACTTTATTACACCCGAGAGATGTGAGTATCTAAACACTATTTGTGAGGTGCTAGTGTATGACCTCCGTGCTTGTCTATTGGTCTTTAGTGGAACGATTATTTGTTGTAATTACTTTTATATTAGTGTTAAATGACCCCTAACTTGTCTTTTGAGTAGAATAAAAGCGCATTTGCTTGAGGACAAGCAAATCTCAAGTGTAAGGGTATATGATGAGGCGAAAAATGATCCGTTTTTAGGGGGTCATTTAAGCCCGAATCCGAATTTATTTGATCAAATATTGCCCTAAATCGTTCCTTTTGTGATTTTAGGTACTTGGAGAGTGAATTCTGGAAAAGAAGCCATTTTGGACGTTTTTGGAGCATAAAAGTGAAGAAAACGGCAAAGTCTCAATTTTCCATGCTGGAACAGTACATGAAGGCGTCAAGAGTTAACCCATGACGGCGTCAAACCCCAAGAATTAAAATCCGTAGCTCATGACGGCGTCACACAGGGCGTCAGAAGTAGATCAAGGCCGTCCGAGGAAGTATTTGGCGGCGAGATGACGGCGTCACACCTTTGTTCTTGACGCCGTCACCCCGATTTTCCTATATATAGTTTTCTAGTTTTTCACATTAAAAGAGAGAAGTTTTGGAGAAACCCTAAAGACGATTTTGGTGCAACTTTTACAGGTTTTTCAAGGGTTCCAAACCCTTGATACCTTGTATTGTAATTGAGATAAGTGTTCTTCTAATTCAATCAATATGTCTATGTGTTGGTTGTCTATATCTTGTTCTTGTCTCAATTCCATTATGCTAGGCTAGATCTCCTTTGTGTTTGCTTAGATCTAATGAAACCTAGATATTGATTATGTGTTGATTACTTGTTTATTCTTGTCTTGGATGAATGATTTTATATGTTAGGCTTAAGAAAACTGGCAGATCTCCAAATGGTAACATGTTTGAACGTCTTAAGAAACATGAACCGAGGCGTACTAGGTCTTTATTGGTTGTATTTAATGCATGAGCCACTGTTTACAATCCCTATAGTTGTGATGGGCATGGTGTAGGAGGAGATAAGAGCTCATAGAATTGGGGAGTTATGTATGTCACCCCATGAATGGTATTAAGGAATACAATCCATCATCCATGCAATTATAACAAGTAATTAACGTGTAAAAGATATCTAGGGAGTAATGAAATCTAAGTAAACACATTTTCTCCAATTACTGCTCACAACCTTAGTATAAATTAGTTTATTTTCATTTTTAGTATTTTATTTTGATTGCATCTTAGTTTTGGGTTAGTTGAATAGCAACTAATTCCGCCCACTCTTCCAAAAACCGATATTTTTAATTGCTTTCTAAAAAATATAAAAACACAAAAATAATCATCCCTCACCTTTAGAACTAGTAATTTAGGCTTTCTAATCCTAGCGACACTATTCCTAAGCTGAACGATCAATCCCCCGGTACTTGTCACTATACTATACTACAACGATCAGGTACACTGCCTGGTGGGGGTTGTAAGCTTCTCGAGATCCCTCGAGAGGTAAAGCCTGGTGCGATTCCCACGCATCAATTACTTGAAATTATGCATTCGTTACATGTTTTGCAACGTGAATTTGGTTTTGAATTATGACTCATTTTGCTCAAGTTGGACTTAATGTTCCTCATGTGGTCGTCTACTTTTTTTTAGGAACACTTTTAGCAGGTGAAGTCCTATAATTCCTTCTATTACTCCTTGGTTTAGACTCTCTAGCTTTAGTGTTACTGTTTATACCTGTAGACGGACTAATGGGAATTTTAGTTTTTTTCACTTCCGGTTGCTGAACATGTTTTGATGTGTTGGGATCTGAAGTTTCCAAGGGTACCTCAAAGATAACATGTACCAATTGCATATTCTAAGAGTTCCTGAGATCTCTAAGTGAGAAAGCAGGCACCTACAATAGCATCATCAAGTGGTTTTGCTATCTTATCCTCTTCAATGGTTTCACGAAGCAAGTCAAGGCACTCCTTAAGATGTTTAAGATAGTCTCTATGAACTAACTTATTATTCCTAAGGGGAAGAGGAATATTCACAGCATCAATTGCATACTTCTTACAAGCAGAAACCTTATGAACAACATTATCACAAGTGATGATTGGCATTTTCCATTTCACCTGAGTCTTTAGATTCTCAATCTCTTTAAGCAAAGAAGTTATATTTTCATTGTTTATATCACGTGTGATCTTAATTGAATCATATAACTCTTTGTAATGTTGTTTAACTTTTGAATTTTCAGCACGAAACCAATCATTTTCATGTTGCAATTTATTAATGGTATCATGAAATTGAAAATTCTGAGAATCTATAGACTGTGGTTTTTGGGTGCTAATCACATCACTCTTGTTTGACTTCAATTGGGCAATTTGGACCCTCAGGTTCCGAATCGTGTTAGTGTGAGCTTGAATCTTTTCATCATGTTGGCTAATTCAAAATATGCATCAAATTCAGGAGCATCTGAAGATGTCTTGGCATTTGAGATTTTAGTTCTTTCTTCTAAATGTTGACACTTTAATTGCAAATTAAGATTATCAACCTCTAGTTTCAACAAATGCCTGACCATGGTATCATGGTCATCATTTTGAATTTTCTCACGTAATTTTAAATTCTCTCCCTCAAGCTCAACAACACGATTCTGGAAAGCGGTCAATGCAATAGACATCTCATGAAATTGGCAGGCAGATAACGTAGAATTAGTAGCAGTATAAAATACGTCCTGAGCAACACATTTAGTAATCAAATTCTCATTCATGATGAGAATATTTTTTCTCGCAACTTCACTGCATTTAAGATCAATTGCCAATTGTTTACCCTCATTTTCCACATCTTTAAAAACCTTTTTCATTTGAGTCACATCATCATTAATGGTATTTTTAAGGCCCTCAAAATGTTCTTTGAGAAGTTTGAAAAATGGCATGACTTCAGTAAGGTAACATTGTTTTGTTTGCTCAAAACCTCTTTCCCCTTCAGTAATACCCGTTGGTGTTATTCTCTTTTTACATGTTTTATCAAAATCAATGAATAATTGACCAAGGACATATAAGGCAATTAGTGTATTATTTTGCGTGGGGAGGGTGAAAGGAACAAGATGTTGTGGTGTGTTAATGGGATATATCGTTGGGTCAGCAATCCTAAAGATAGTGCATGTGTTACCCACAATTCTTTCAGCTTTCAATTTTTCTATGTCTATGTTCCAGAAGAATTGCTCTGGAGTAAATTTCTTTTGTGGGACAAAGATAGCTAATTGATTATCTTCAGATTAATCATAATTGTACAAGATTTTATTAGATATGCACTGGGGATCCCTTAATTTCTCAGTAAGTTTTTCTCTGGTTCTATCTTCTATCTCATTGCCCTCATCATCAGATGTAGCATCAGGTGGGGCATGATTAGGCTCAAGCATAATGTTTGCATCATATAATGCCGGTTGTGCACCTATACCGCTTCTAAGGAAATTGGCTTTTGGCTTAGTTGAATCCTTCTCACTATGAACATCACTCAACTTCCTATGTTTATGCATCATTTGAGCAGTTTGAATGGTTTGGCCTTGCGTGTATAACTTATCCTCAAGTTTATTTTTTAGGATTTTAAGACTAGAGAAATCATTTAGGAGTTTTGTTTCCTTTTCTTTGAAATCATGTTTGAATGTGTTTAAGCCTTTTTGAACCTCTTGTTTTTGTTTAACAGTTTGATCCAGTTGTTTTTGCAAAGATTGTAACTCCTTTTTCAATGTTTCTCGCTTAAGATTATTTTCAGATATGTATGCACGCATTTGTCATTTCAT